>OY992895.1:82459488-82511988 GCA_963921405.1 Cepaea hortensis | reverse complement strand
ACCTTTATAAGGAGCGGACGCCTGTATCTGGCCACTTAGCCGTCCAATGGAAGTGCATCGTACCCCTAACCCTTATACACTTCCAATGTTCCCAACTCACCTACGTCTCCCCCTCAAAATCGATTGTCAACTCGACTATCGTGGCTCCATTCCACCGCTCCGTCTCGTAACAACTAATCGCCATTTTTTTTTAAAATTTTCCAAACCTCCCGGCGAGCCATGACGCCACCCCACCACTTAGCAAGCATGTTTAATGTTCAGACCTCTTCCAAGTCCCCCACCTCAAACTCGATAGTAAACTCGGCCTCCGCGGCTCCACTCCACTACCCCGTCTCTTAACAACGAATCGCCATCTGTAAGTATTCCCTTCCTCCCCAACCCCAACACTTGACATCAATCTTTAAGATGTCCAACCTCACACAAGCATCCCACATCAAACACAATAATCTACTTTACGCGAGAAAGTTATCCCCCTTCGTATCCCCATCCTCAAAGAGGGGGATAACATGGGAATCCGATGTTATTTTTTTTTTTGGGGGGGGGGGGGTGGGTGTTCCGGGGTGACGTTACAAAGAGCTATATAAGGAAATATTTTGAGGAACAGCCTCTTTCGAATCCCCAAAATCTTGTCCATTACCACGCTCCATACTACTCGTAGGTAGTTCTCTTCCCGTACCTGTATCATGACTTATTCGATTAATTTTATAGTGATTAGTCCAATGCATCAAAGAAGTGTAAATGCTCAGAATTAAATATCAAAATAGCTGACTTTAATTATAAAGTTTTGAATCAACAAGAAGGAAGCAGAGTATGGCTTCTACCTGAAGCCGTTGGCACAATGTGGGGTGTCGGGTTTAGTGAGCGCTACCCAACATTCGAGGCTAACAGAAAACACTTATTAGTGTCTACAGTAAAATGGTAGCTCAGTTAAATCTGACTAAGACCTGAACACAGTCCTACAAAAAATGAAGAAAACCGTGAACCCAAAATAAAACATGAATTAGGAACAGGATTTTTCCTTGAAAAAGAGTTATAGGGGAACGTTCTAAACTTTAAAGCTGTTAATGACAGGATTAGTAAATTACGAATAAAAGGTAAATGGAAAAATATAACGATGATTAATGTGCATGCACCTACTGAAGAGAAAGAAGATGATATTAAAAAAAACTTTTATAATGATCTGGAAGATGTCATAGAAGACACCCCCAAACAGGACATCCTGATTGTGCTGGGAGACTTCAACGCAAAAAATAGGTTGTGAGCAAACTAATAGAAAATGTTGCCGGTATGGAAAGCCTACATACAACTTCAAATGATAATTGATGGAGAGTCATCAACCTAGCAGAAGCCAAAGGACTGCGGATCAGCAGTACCAGACTGCAAAGAAAGGATATACATAAACAAACTTGGAAATCATGTGACAAGAGAACCTATAATCAAATAGATCACATTTTAATTAACAACAAAAATGCATCAAACATACAACAAGTTAGAAGTTATAGAGGAGCTGAGTGCCACAGCGACAACTTCCTCATTAGAGCAAAATTTAAAATAAAACTTAAGAGAGCTTTCTATGCTAAACTACAAAGGTTACACCCAACATATAACCGAGAAAAACTACAATAAATTACAGTCAAAGAGAAATTTGCAGATGCAATAAAATGGAAACTTGAAATTTTACAACACCCGTTGGAGGAAAGCGTTGACCAAACTTGGTTGATCATCACGAATACAAATCAAACTACCGCAGAAGAATGTCTCGGTGTGTTAACCACGCATAGAAAGAACCTATGATTCGATCAAAAATGTGAAGAAGCAGTCATTCGGAAAAAGGAATGCCAAACAGCTACGGCTAAATGACATCAACAACATCCAAAATGAAGAGCAATATAGAAATGAATGTAAAGAGGCTACAAAAATAGTTCGGCAGCAGAAGCGAGAATATATGAGTAATATAATCAAAGATATGGAAACTAATCACCAGAAAAACGAATCCAGAAAGTTTGTTAAAGAACTGAAGTCAACGAAACGAGGGCACCAACAAAACACATATGGTTTAAAAGACAAAAATTGGAATATGATAAATACCAATGAGTATGTAACACATGGAAAGAATACTTTTTTGATTTACTAAATTGTGAAACTCCAAGTAATACTTTCCCATAGGAAGAGGTTCTAACGTGTGAACCACAAATTGAAGAACCTGTTTTTGAAGAAATCCTATATGTAATAACACGGCTTAAAAACAATAAGGCAACTGGGGCTGATGGAATTGCTGCTGAATTTATAAAGGCAGGTGGCCATGCATTACATCTAAAGCTATACGAACTAATAATAAAAACCTGGAGGACAGAAGAATTACCCGATGACTGGAAAGAGTCATTATTGATACCTATCTTTAAGAAAGGAGACACGATTGAATGTGAAAATTATAGAGGAATATCACTACTGTCCACAAGCTATAAGATACTATCCGCAGTATTACTAAATAGACTAAAACCATATTCAGAAGACGTATTAGGTGACTACCAGGCGGGTTTTAGACAAAACAGATCAACAATAGATCAGATATTTATCTTACGTCAAATAGCCGAGAAAAATTGGGAAGATAAAAGATAGTTTTAGTTTAGTTTTTAGTTTTAGTCGTTGGTTCAACATCACGGCACACGATTTAACCCATAAGTGCTCCGTTTTCCTCCTAACTCAAACCTTAGTCTGGAGAAACTCAGCTCAATGCACGAACTCCGTTGCATCGGCGAGGATCCTGAAATACATTGGTAAACAGGCACAACGCAATCACGTCCGGAAAAAAATCTCCGGATGAACGCAGAAGAGGAAGAAATACTTTGGGTCGATTTTTAACTCGAAATTTTGCCCGGGCAGCGCCGTTAGGCTACTCTTTTTCGATTTCCAACTGCCAGGGGATTTTTTACGTGCGCAACAATACACACGGGCGTCCGATCTCACTACCCAGAGACCAGGGGAAATTTTATTACTGGAAGTCCAGGTGGATTTTTTAAATAAATCCCGGTCCTCACCGGGGCCTGAACCCGGGACCTCCAGCACTCGAGGCGGACACCATACCTCGAGACAACTCAGCCCCCCAACGGAAATATAAAAGAGATCTCCATAACATTTTTGTGGGTTTTAAAAAAGGCTTATGATAGTGCCCATAAGAATAGACTATGGAGTGCTATGCAGGACTTTGGAATACCAAGGAAGTTAATCAACATGGCGAGACTATGTATAGAAGATACTTATAATATCATCATCATCAAGTGCCGTGCCGGCTGGCGTAGGCGTTCATGGCTCTCCACAGATCTCGGTCTTTGGTGTTCTGGATCAACTCTGCTGATGATATCCCTCCATGCCACCGTCTCAGTCCGTCCAGCATCATTTCTCTTGGTCTGCCTCTGCCTCTCTTCCCCTCGATCTTTCCAGTTGTCACGATGTTCTCCAATGCCTCTCTTCTCATCACATGACCAAAGAAAGATGTTTGTCTCTTTCTTATTGTTGTATATAGTGTTCTAGTTTCATTAGCCTCTTTCAGGCAATCGTTGTTAGTTACTCTGGCAGTCCAAGGAATTCGCAACATTCGTCTTAAAAACCACATCTCTGTTTCTTCTAAGTTCTTCCTAATTTGTTCATTTACATTCCAAGATTCGCTGCCATACAGCAAAACTGGTTCTATATAGCATTTTAGTACTCTCTTTCTTACATTCATTGATAGCGACTTATTGCATAAGATACTCTTCATTTTCTGAAATGCTGTCTTTGCCTGCCCTATTCTGCTCTTAATCTCTTTTGTACATCTTCCATCTGATGTTATAAGTGCCCCTAGGTATTTAAAATTATCCACTTGGTTGAGAATTTCGCCTTCTATTTCTATGTCACATTTTGGCGTCCCCATTTTCTTTGATATCACCATTGTTACTGTTTTCTTGATATCCAAGGACAGTCCTTTCTGTGCACTCTCTGTTACTACACTGTCCAACAATTGTTGTAGGTCTGTTGCATTATCCGCTACCAATACTGTGTCATCTGCATAGGGTATATTGTTTATAATATAGTAACATATAAAGGCAGGAAATCAGACCCCTTCCAAATAACATCTGGCTTGAAACAGGGTGACGCACTATCTCCGCTACTCTTCAATCTGGCTGTAGAGAAAGTTGTAAGGAGGGTAAAGGAGGAATGTGATATTGGAGGAACATCCAAGCTGCTTGGTTATGCAGATGATATAGATAGTATAGGGGATAATGAACAAAAGTCATCGGAAATATTGACTCACTTAAAGGAAAAAGCTCACCAAATGGGGCTGGTTACCAACCAAGATAAGACAGAATATATGGTAATTTCAAGAGAAGGAACGGCTAGAAACTCTGGCCACATACAAATAGATAAAATGACCATTAAAAGAACGGAAACATACAAATACCTGGGTACAATCTTCAACTGCTCCAACACAATAAGTGAAGAAATACAAGCTAGAATCAACTCCGGAAATAAGATATACTTTGCTCTACAACATCTGCTAAAATCAAATGCGCTATCTCGTACCACCAAGATCACAATATACTAAACACTGATCAGACCAGTTGTGCTGTATGGCTCTCAAACCTGGAGTACAACTAAAGGAGACGAATCCTTGTTACAAACCTTTGAGAACAGTCTTAAGACGCATCTTTGGGCTCATTAGGGATACACTAAGTGGAGAGTGGAAAAGAAGAAGCAACAAAGACATTTATGATCTGTTTAAGTCCCCGCTAATCACTGGTATCTTGAAGGATAATAGACTGCAATAGCTGGGGCATATAGAAAGAATGGAAGATAATAGGGAAACAAAACTCGCTTACACTCAGGACATAAATGACCGTAGACCCCGAGGTAGACCAAGAATACGGTGGAAAGATAATATACATACATACCTACAGGCACTTGGAATCAGTGACTGGCAAGAGAAGGTCAACCAGAGAGACGAATGGAGACGGCTTGCATCTGCTGCAAAGAACCTCAATGGCTCGGAATGCTGAAGAAGAAGAAGAGAAGTGAACTGATTAGATACATTAGACGTTGACAATCAACATTATGTTTTGGACACGTAATGAGAATAAAGAAAATAGAGAACTTGATGACAAGTGTCAAGATTGAGGGGGGAAGAACAAGAGGAAGGCAGAGAAGCACATATCTGTATGGCTTGGCCACATTGCATGGTCGAAACAGGACAGACCTGATCGACTATGGTGATCGTGTGTGATGGCGAAACATAACAGCACACGCGCTTATCGGCATGGCACATGATGATGACGAACTGGTCTTTTCCCTTATCTATGCCGTGAACTTATCTCTTGCATGTTCATTGATTGTGCAGGAATATGTTTATCATTGGTAACTAAATTGTCAGTTTATAACATAGTCAGTCAACGTCTGCAGAGTTCATTGACCTCGCTAAATAGATCGGTCTAGAAGATCTTGAAGCTAAGTCGTGGGTGGAACAGAATTATGCTCAGTACCTCACGATCAAAGAGAAGTACGAGAGACATGTGGTGATGCTGACAAGCAGGCTGGGGAGACAAGACAAAAGAAGCTTGAGCTAGAGCCAGAAAATCCACAATTAAAACTTCAGAAAGGTCAAGAAGCCAAACAAGCAGGAAAAAAAGAAAATTGAACTAGAGCAAGCAACATTGCAATTAGAACTCCAGAAGAAGAAATCAACCACAGTTTCACCTTGAAATTGAGAAAGAGAAAAGTCCAACCTAGATCAGTTCCAACCCACACACTTGGTGATGATGATGATGATGATGATGATGATGATGATGATGATGATGATGATGATGATGATGATGATGATGATGATGATAAAGATGCCTTCGCTGAAAACACGTCTATCTTCACATTGGACATAGCAAAGCAGTCAAAGACCAGACATGTTCAGTGTAGCAATAATCAAGTCAAACAACACGATACATACCTTCAGTACATGACGAGCCAATGAAGCCAGCCTCACACTGGGTCAGACAGACAGCGTTGTTGTCACACGCGGGGGTGTTTCTATTTGGGAATGGCTGACAATTATCGCTGCACGTTAAGTTACAATATTTGCCAATCTTTCCTGCAGGACATGCTGCAAGTTTTAAAATAAAACCGGGTCATATCGGTGAATATACTGTATACTGTATGAGGTGAATATACTGTATACTGTATGAACCGGTCTTTCTTCGTAATCCCGTATATCCACGTGAGGAATGTAACCTGCGCGAGAATCGGTAGCGGGGTAACTTACGGGGTATGTGAGTCGGTCGCTCAAAAAGCAATGGCAAACTATGAGCGCAATCTTGCCTAGTACATCAACAGCAGATGAAAAATGCTGGTGTTGACTGCAACGCAACACACACACACAAAAAACAACAACTGTATGCTATACAGTAGACAAGTACAGCCACAAACAGGCTTACACAAACAGCATAATCAACATCACAGCAATCGGAGCAAACGGAAGATGCATTCTGGAACGTTAAGATATAACTGTGTGGTGTGGTAAACTTATGAAATAACTTTGTCATGTGAAAAAGGTATGAAATAAATTTATGGTGCGGTAAAGTTATGGAACAAATGTGTGGCTTGGTGTCACCGCCTCACCTTTAGAGATATTATTTAGAGGGCTACAACTCCAGCCCAAGGGATAGAAGAGAGTCACTCAGAGCCCGAGTAATCTAGAGCCTTCTAGAAGGACTGGTCATTGAGTCCAGGGTTCCGTGGACACTGATGTGGCCCGCCTATTGCGGGGTCCACGAGGAACTCGGACAGAGTTACCACCCGTGTCGGATTGGGACACGTGTAGACCGGCAGAGGACAGACGGACTTGAGAGAGGCAACAGGGCCTGCCTTTGAGGGACTCTATAGATATCAATAGATATATAGACATAGGCTAGATAGTTTGCTAGACTGTTGAATGATACTTATGTGTTTGATGTTCACTATCTGTGATATGTAATATAGCGCGGGTCTGTTTACCCACTGCGCCAACGCATACTGTATATGTAAATACAATAAATATTCGATCTCATAGCGAACAGATTTATTGTTGCCTGTATGAACCCAAGTTTAGTTACCTAGATACGAGCAAGACGATGACAGGCTTTTTGGGGGCTAGTTTTCCGGTTTTGGCATAAAATCTATTGTGAAATAACTATTAATTGCCATGTAAAATCACTAAATTGATTTATGTACCATAAATGGTTAACTTTACAAGTTTAAAACATTAGTAGCTATCTAGCAATAAAATACAATTAATCTGAGTCCCTCAGCAGTGTCTCAGCAGTGCCTAAGCAGTGTGTCTCATTATTGTGATTTGTAAACTATTTTTGACATGACTGTGACATGTTTTGACTGTTACTAATGTTTTCTCACTCTACGAGCAGATTGTTCCGCGAATAGTGGCGCGTGCAACCTATGTAACCTTTCCAACTGTGGCGAGATTACAAGACAGGCTTTCTGGGACAACATCGGCGAGTTCTCAGATTGAAAGCTAAGTTTCATGTCATACCCATTGTAACTCTAAGCTGTACTTCTCATCTTTCATCAATGTATTATGTTGCTTCATATTGATTTGTTTGCATATTCATGACCTTATCACCAACATAACCTTGCATTTTGATTTACACATTAATAATTAAGGGAGTTAACCAAATTTTCGACTACACAACATTTTTTCTAAGGGATTTAACTTTATAAACATTACAAACAAGTAAAACACAAAATGTCTACCTTAGATAAATGCATTGAGCAAGGAATAAAGTTAGGTTATAAAGAAGAGAAATTGTCAGAATGGGCACAGAAAACGCACGCAGAAAACATTGCCCGTGAAGAAAGAGCGATAGAACGAGAGGAAAAACAAAGGTAAATGCAAATGCAGGCAGACGAAAAGAAATTGCAAATGGAGGCAGAAGAAAAGAAAATGCAAATGCAAATTGAAGAAAAAAAAATGCAATTGCAGGCTCAGGAAAAACAGCTGGAGCTTGAGGCGGCGGCCAAACAGGCCCAATTGAATGCCGAAACACAAATAAAATTAAAACAGATGGAGCTTGAGTCCAACGCAGAAATATCGATAAATAAGCTAAGAAGCAAAGAGGAAGAACAAAAATATAATAAGTATAAAGGCCTCGTGAAGGCGTTCTGCTCAGGAGATTCCATCAGCGCCTACTTAGAAAATTTTGAATGTCTCATGGCCTATCATAAGATCATAAAATCAGATTGGGCATTTATTCTAATGAGAAACTTAGCTCTTGAACCACTGAAAGTAATAGAGACAGTACCACAGGAAATGCGAAAAGACTATGATTACTTAAAACAACGCATTCTCCAACATTTTTCTTTAGATACTGCAGGTTACCAACAACAATTTGCCAAATTATCACCACAACCAAACCAAACCTTTATAGATTATGTCAGTACAGTCCAAGACGTGTGCACAAAATGGATCAACTCGGCTAAAACCAACAATAGCCATGACAAACTTAAAGAGCTTATTATTATAGACAAAATAGTTAGCACCATCCCCACACCTTTTGCCAAGTTCTTAAAACAAATGGACTGTAAAAGTATTCAGGAAATCGAGTCCAAAGGGAATGCATTTTTCACAGCAAATAGAGACATTTTTCAGCTGAACATAAGTCACAACGATACAGCAGCTGCAGTAGCGAACACCAAATACTCCAAACAAACAGAGAGTAAATTCAAACCTCGCTCCAATGTCAGTAAACTAGTTAAATGATAGTATTGCGGTTTGAATCACGACAGTTACTCTATGTGCGACAAATCGCCGAACTACCCTCACCACCTCAAGATGATGGTGGAGAAGCAGAAGACCAAGCGCAATGCTTACCAGAGAGAGGTCAAATGTTTTTTTTTGCCGCAGTTTTGGCCACTATAGTCGCTTTTGTGATGGCCGAAAGTTATTGAAACAGGCCAATGCCGCACTAGTGGAAACGTCGTCAGACGAAGAGATTGAATCACTGAATGATTGTGATAATCAACACGACAATGAAAGCGAGCTTGGAAATGCTGTACAAATTATTGACACCATTACAGACAGTAAGTGTAACACCTGTACGAAGTTCCAACTTGACACAACATTACTATGTGGCCACACTATCCCTATTTCAAATGAAACAGCCAACGCTGCTTTGTCATCTACAGGCAAGCTAATTTTTTCTACCGGATTTGTAAACAACAAAAAGTGCACATTAATTCGGGATTCCGGCGCAACGCTCTGTGGGATAAAGAAAACATTAATAGACACTAAAGACTACACAGACAAACATGTACCTTGTCGCACATTCTCAGGTACTATAGAAAAATACCCCCTTGCTCTGGTCGAAATTCGAACACCGTTCATATCAGGACAAGTATTGTGCGCAATCCTTGAAAATCCAGTCGCTGATATTATACTTGGAAATTTGCCCAACATACGAGCATGCTCTGAGAAGGAAATCAGAGAGTGGGAGCATAAAAACGGTATCCCCCCCCCCCCCCACAAACAGCGATGCTATTGAGAAACACCATTCATGCTTGTCTCAATCTGCCAAAAGACCAAGGGAGACAACCACTGAGGTAATTCAGAAAGAATTCACCGAGGTGTACAATGCAGGGGCGGTCGAATCTGTGAGCGATACGACCAAATTAAAACCTCGAATTGAGGATGCTACCGACCTACCAAGTACCGAGCCTGGAGATGTGCAACAAAACACACAACACACAAATGCAATAACACGACAGACAACCCATAAAACCAACACTGACCAACTGCAGGAATCATTAGAAATAATAGCACCAAACGCAAATAACACTAATTTTGGGAACGAACAGAAAGCAGATCCTACTCTGTCACCATACTTTAAGTTAGTAGGACTAAAACCAAAACTAACAAAGAACGCATCGTGGACATTTAGGCTACAGAACAATATCTTAACTAGATTTTACACAACAAAGCAGACCACGATACAGCAAGTAGTGTTACCACAAGCACATCGAGACAAAGTTCTAAAAATAGCCCATGACTCCCCTTTTGGAGGTCATATGGGGTATGAAAAGACCAGGGCTAGGGTCCTGACCCAGTTTTATTGGCCAAAGTTTTGCCAAGATATAAAAACCTTTTGTAGATCTTGTGATATATGTCAGAAACTGGTGAAAAAGGGAAAAAACCCTACAGCAGAAGTCCAATCAACGACAACTGCCTCGAGGCCTTTCCAAATCGTGGCAGTTGACCTAGTAGGTCCGTTGAATCACATTTCAAATAAAGGGAATAGATATATTTTTACTCTTGTGGATGTATGTACGAGATGGCCCGAAATGCTGCCATTAAGATCTATCTCCTCTAAGGATGTGACGGACATATTATTAAATATTTTCTCCCGTTTTGGCTTCCCGGAGAAAATCATTTCTGATAGAGGAACCCAGTTCATATCGAATGCCACCCAATCAGTAACTAAGTTACTAGGCATCAAGCAGTGCTTCACCAGTCCCTATCGACCGGCCGCAAATGGTATCTGCGAGAAACTGAATGGGGACTTGAAACATATGCTATCTAAAGTGACAGCTGAAAATCCAGCCGATTGGGACATACTTCTCCCAACGGTGCTGTTCGCATATAGAGAAGTCCCACAATCAAGTACATGGTTCTCTCCCTTCGAATTGATGTATGGAGCGAACCCAAGAGGACCTCTCACCATTTATAAAGAGATCATATCACAACCTGTAGATATCCAACTTCCCATTTCTACCTATGATTTGGTCACTGATACCAGAGACAAAATCATACGTTCCTGTATATTGGCCAGAACATCACTACAGGAGAAAGGTTTTAAATACAGGCAGTACGCCAACAGAGGTGCAAAAACAATTGTGCTAAATCCAGGTCAGGATATTTTACTACTCCTACCTGACAAAAGAGATTTACTGTCAACCTCTTGGCAGGGACCTTTTAAGATCATTAGAAGAATTTCAGAAGTAGATTACGAAATCTCATTAAATGGAAAGCTGAAAATATTCCATGTAAATATGTTGAAACCATATTATGCTAGACAGGACAATGAGACAAATGAACTGACTCAACGAACTGGTGACGGAGGCGAAACGACAAGTTCCCAACGAAATGACACCTCGACAAACGAAGCATCGTTAACGACACACTCTTACGACGACGAAAACGACGAAGACATATGGACATTACCGGCAATCTGTGATATCGACAACGACGACAAATTTGACGACATATTGACAACGATTGATCTCGACGACGACGACAATGACATTGAAGACAATTTACAAACAGTAGCATCTGTGATAAATCAGACAGACGTGGACAACACTGAAATCCCTGTACCAATCATGACTGACGACGGAAGTATAAATGACATACATATCTCTGACACTTTGACACAACAACAGCGACAAGACATTTTGACTATCCTTGACAAGTATAAATCTATCTTTTCTAACAAACCTGGACGCACTGATAAATTAACACATCCAATTGTGCTGACAGATCTGAGACCGGTCAAATGTAGACCATATTCTATTCCTCTCCATTACAGATCTAATTTAGATAAAGAAATTTTAGAGTTAGAGAAGAATGGCATTATTCAAAAATCGATGTCTCAATATTCTTCACCGATTGTTCTGGTGAAAAAGAAGGACCAGACAATCCGCTTGTGCATCGACTATAGAGTATTAAATACAAGAACAACAACGGATGCAGAGCCAATAAACAGTTATGAAGATCTTATCTTAAATATGGCTCAATCATCCTTATTTTCCAAGACCGATTTAGCGACAGGATATTGGCAAGTTCCACTACACCCTTCTTGTAGACATAAAACAGCATTCGCAACACCTCTCGGTTTGTACGAATGGCTATATCTTCCGTTTGGCCTCAAGAACGCACCGGCCACATTTGTGAGACTAACAAGATTGTTATTACACGGAATTAAAGATGTAGTAGCCTATATTGATGATATATGCGTCCATTCTTCTGATATGACTTCTCACCTACTTACCCTCAAACAAGTCTTCAACCAAATCTCTCTTTTTGGACTTACTATCAAACCTTCCAAGATTGAATTAGGCTATACACAAATAGACTTCCTTGGTCACAGAATTTCTGAAGGTAAATTGTTGACAGATGATAAAATTGTTTCTAAGATTCTTAATCTAGAAGTGCCTACCACCAAGAAACAGATTAGAAGTTTACTTGGCCTTATTAACTATTATTCTAAATTCATTCCACATTGGGCAGAACTCACCTCAGTCTTTTCTGATATGTTAACTAAAAATCATCCATCAAAAATTTGTAAAAGTACCAGCTTAGATGATGCAATGTGTAGATTGAAACATATTTTTTCTAATCCACCAGTCTTACGATTACCCAACATAAATTTACCCTTTATTTTGACCACAGATGCGAGCGCTATCGCAATAGGAGGATGTTTAATGCAGGAAATGGATGGAGTGAGACACCCGATTCTCTACGTGAGCCGCAAACTAAAAAAGGCAGAGACACGTTATGCCACAGTGGAATTGGAGGCTTTAAGCTTACTGTTTTGTATATTGAGATTATCTAAGTTCCTCTTGGGTAGTCACTTTGTGGTCCTCACGGACAGTTCGCCATTATTGGTCCTTAACCATGGGTCGCCTAAAAACCATCGGCTACAAAGAGGGTGTCTTCTACTTCAAGATTTCGACTTCGAAATCCGCCATATTAAAGGTACCGACAACATTATGGCTGACCTATTATCACGGCAAACTAATGCGCCAGTAGAATGACTCTTAGCACATCGACCATTCGCCGTACTATAAACTGTGATACTTTTAGTCGGTTGCATATAACAGTGTAACTCTACACCTGCTAGAGAACTCTCAGTGATTATGTTACTTACGACACCCACGAACATGATACTTGAAGAGCTATACATTAAGAACTATACTTTAAGAGCTATACTATCAAGTGCCCAAGCTCTAGAACGATTCCAGCAAGAAACGTTAACTGTGTGTCAACCAATAAGATCAACCAGTGAACTGACTCCGAATTCTGTAAGAACACGTTATATGGAACATTGAGAACATTCCATACTTGCTGTTACTACGAAACTTTCCAAACAGCCGAAACAGAACGACATCGACTACAACACTCAAGAGACAGCCATACTAACTTTAACATTCATGGCATAACACGCTAACAACAGGAGGACAACGCGCACATCATCGTTGGATTTAATTATTTAATTAGTTAATTACTAAATATGTATTATATTTGCATTAATGATGTATATAAAATGTGTTAACCTGTAATTTGTACATATTCTAAGTTAATATTACAGGCGGTGCTATTCATAGGCTAAAGAACCGTCCTATACAATTGTCTCTTAAATTATAACCCATTTTTGAGTCATCGTACAAGAAGTACGTATTTTCTTAAAGGGCAAATATCGCCTAGTCCATTTTTTCTAAGGGCAATAACACTTACCTCAACTTTAATTATATATTTTAACCAACTACTATTTTGAATGAAAGGTGAGTGAATGACTGCGTGAATGGATTAAATGAGAGAACGATACACTTGGCGGACAAATTGTACGCAAAACGTATTTATTTTAATTTGTCTGCGTCTTTCATGTAAAATTGCATGACAAGTCTAAATTGTGAATACATGTTTAGTAGTTAGTTTAATATACTTAGCATAGTAGTTAGATTAATATACTTAGTTTAGCAGTTAGGATACATCTAAGCACCACTACTTGGAATGCCTGATCATGTATTGCACACAGTGCAGTAGTTCATGATTGAGGTTATCCCAACTCGTGACGCTTGGACATAAGCCACACATTCAGCATACACTTTACACAAAACTTAAAACTCAACACTATCAATTTAAAATACATTCACTTTATTAGAAACAGCAACTTATTAGTCAACACACTAACAAGCCAACAGGGACACATGTAGTCTGAGGGGGATAAAATAACAAGGTAACTACATATTTAGCATTATACAACATACGAGAGTAAAAGTGTATTGAAATGCACACACAAATCAAGATTTGAAATTGTACTTAATTAGCCAGGACTTCGGTCTTGTTAACTCTCTTTAATACAGAGGTTAATTGTCTGGGTACCAGTTGGGTACTATGAGAAGGGCGGGTTGTAAATACAACTACTAAAACGTCACGTAACTTCGGTCTGATAAGCATTGTTAAGGACACAGGAGACAGAGTGATCTCTTTACCAAATCAGAGAAGTGGTGTATGGGAGAATACATGAGTTTTAATGCCACTATGTAGGTTACCAGGTTACTGCCCACCAAACCACAAACACCAACTTTATGTGATTCGGTGACAGAATTAGAACATATCTAATTACCCTATAACAAAACGTCATCAGGGGAGAAGGGGGAATCCTGTCACCGCCTCACCTTTAGAGATATTATTTAGAGGGCTACAACTCCAGCCCAAGGGATAGAAGAGAGTCACTCAGAGCCCGAGTAATCTAGAGCCTTCTAGAAGGACTGGTCATTGAGTCCAGGGTTCCGTGGACACTGATGTGGCCCGCCTATTGCGGGGTCCACGAGGAACTCGGACAGAGTTACCACCCGTGTCGGATTGGGACACGTGTGGACCGGCAGAGGACAGACGGACTTGAGAGAGGCAACAGGGACTCTATAGATATCAATAGATATATAGACATAGGCTAGATAGTTTGCTAGACTGTTGAATGATACTTATGTGTTTGATGTTCACTATCTGTGATATGTAATATAGCGCGGGTCTGTTTACCCACTGCGCCAACGCATACTGTATATGTAAATACAATAAATATTCGATCTCATAGCGAACAGATTTATTGTTGCCTGTATGAACCCAAGTTTAGTTATCTAGATACGAGCAAGACGATGACACTTGGTAATGTTATGAAATAATGTTGTGGTGTGGTAAAGTTATGAAATAACTGTGTGGTGTGGAAAAGATGTGAAATAACTTCCGCGTGTGGTAAAGTTAACAATTAGTATAATGAGTCACATAATGAAGATTTCGCTAAGAATTATCATGCAAAGAGTTAGGAAGAAGATACAATCCGAAATAGGTGAAGAACAATGTGGATTTGTAGAAGGCAAAGGTACAGTAAATGCTGTGTATATGCTGAGAACAGTATTTGAACGTTCTGTAGAAGTAAACAAAGATCTACACCATTACTTTATTGACTACACAAAGGCTTTCGATAACGTGAGACATGTCGACATGATAAGGATCTTTGAAGATCTACATTTTGACGGAAAAGACCTTAGACGTGTGGAAAAAAAAACATATTGGAAACAACAAGCTGCCATCAGAATTGATAATGAAGTAGGTCCGTATCAACCTATTAAGAGAGGTGTGAGACAGGGATGTATAATGTCTCCAGATCTTTTTTTTTTCCTGTACAGTAAAATTAATTTCATAAATATAGAAGTTAGTTAGTTAGTTAGTTAGTCGCGGTTCCAACTTCACGGCAACGGGTCGTCCCCATATTGCTCCGTTCCTGTGCCAGTGAATATCACACAAAATGCTCCTCACTGCCCTATGTGAACAATGGAATAGACAGAAGTGTCGGCAAGCCAACAGCCCACACAGGTACACTGTGCATAAAGCCGCCGCCAGAATGCAAACACAAAAGTCTTCCACAAAAAAATACAGTTCATCGTTGATGGAAACGGCAGTCACCAGAAAGACTTCATTGACCCGGGTTTTATCCCACATGGCTTGGTCTCTTTCCGCAGGGCGACCCACCGAAAGCGCCGCACAAAGCACGAACTCCGTAGCTACAGCGCTGACTCCCAGGAGTCTCCCGAAAAAAGCACTTGTGAACCGAAAAGGCAAACTAGTCAATCCAGCAACAGCCGGCCGCCATCGTTCCGAACACGCAGTTCACGCTAAAAACAACCGCGGACCGATGCAAAAGCATTCCACACGAAATTCACAGCTCACAGTGTCGCGCCACGCACTCACTCAGTAGCAGGGCGACGGAACCATAGCCTCCTTAGTCGACTCTTACGACGTGCATGGTAGGCAACAGTGTTACTATTCTTTGCTCCCCCGTATGGGCCCCGGCAACACACGGGGGAAATATAGAAGATATGGAAGGAATCAACATTGGGGGACGTTACATCAATAACATTAGATATGCAGATGATACAATCTTGATTGCAGACAATCAACAGGACCTGCAACATTTAGTAGATGCGTTTGTTGCACGCAGTGAACAACTAGGGTTAGAATTGAATAGTAAGAAGTCACATATCATGGTCGTCATTGGAAAGAAGGAAATACCACAATGCAATATACAAGTAAATGGGCATATTCTTAAACAAGTAAATCGGTACAGCTATCTCTGAACAGTCATAACATTTAATGGGAGATGCCTTGAAGAAATTAGAACAGGAATTGCTATTGCGAAGGCAGTCTTTTGCAAGATGAAAAACACACCGCCCAGACCCTGATGGGGAGCATGTCATTTAATTCATATAAGTAGTCATATAAGTTCCCGTTCCCGACTGTCTGTCTGTCTGTCTATCTATCTATCTGTCTGTCTGTCTGACCCAGCCCAGCCCATGGTGGAGAGCATCTCATTTAAATCATATAAGTAGTCATATAAGATCCCGTTCCCGACTATCTGTCTGACTGTCTGTCTGTCTTGGGTAAATGGAGGAGGGAGGAGGAAGAGGGAGAAGGAGGGAGATAGAGGAGAAGGGAGGAGGAGGGAGGAGACAGGAGGAGTAGGGAGGAATAGGAGGGAGGAGGAGGGAGGAGGAGGAGGGAGGAGGAGGAAGGAGGAGGGGGAGGAGGGAGGAGGAGGGAGGAAGAGGGAGAAGGAAGAGGGAGGAGGGAGAGGGAGGAGGAAGAGGAGGAGGGTGGAGGGAGGAGGTAGAGGGAGGAGGTAGAGGGAGGAGGAAGAGGAGGGAGAGGGAGGAAGAGGGAGGAGGAGGAAGCGGGAGGAGGAGGATGGAGGAGGGAGAGGGAGGAGGAGGAAGGAGGAGGAGGGGAGAGGAGGAGGGAGGAGGATGGAGGAGGAGGGGGAGGAAGAGGGAGAAGGAAGAGGGAGGAGGGAGAGGGAGGAGGAGGGAGAGGGAGGAGGAGGAAGCGGGAGGAGGAGGATGGAGGATGGAGAGGGAGGAGGAGGAGGAGGAGGGAGGAGGAGGGGAGAGGAGGAGGGAGGAGGCAGAGGGAGAAGGAGGAAGTAGGAGGAGGAAGGAGGAAGAGGAGGGAGAGGGAGGAAGAGGGAGGAGGAGGAAGCGGGAGGAGGAGGATGGAGGAGGGAGAGGGAGGAGGAGGAAGGAGGAGGAGGGGAGAGGAGGAGGGAGGAGGCAGAGGGAGGAGGAGGAAGGAGGAGGAGGAAGGAGGGAGAGGAAGGAGGAGGAGGGAGGAGGTAGAGGGAGGAGGAGGGAGGAGGAAAGAGGTAGGGGGAGGAGGAGGTAGAGGGAGGAGGAGGAGGAAGGAAGAGGGAGGAGGGAGATGGAGGAGGAAGAGGAGGAGGGTGGAGGGAGGAGGTAGAGGGAGGAGGAGGGAGGAGGTAGAGGGAGGAGGAAGAGGAGGGAGAGGGAGGAAGAGGGAGGAGGAAGAAGCGGGAGGAGGAGGATGAAGGAGGGAGAGGGAGGAGGAGGAGGGAGGAGGAGGGGAGAGGAGGAGGGAGGAGGCAGAGGGAGAAGAAGGAAGGAGGAGGAGGAAGGAGGGAGAGGAAGGAGGGAGAATGAGGAGGGGAGGAAGGAAAGGGAGGTGGAAGAGGAGGAGTAGGGAGGAAGAAAGAGGTAGGGGGAGGAGGAGGTAAAGGGAGGAGGAGGAGGAAGGAAAGGGAGGAGGAAGAGGAGGAGAAGGGAGGAGGGAGGAGGAGGAGGTAGAGGGAGGAGGAGGGAGGAGGTAGAAGGAGGAGGAAGAGGAGGAGAAGGGAGGAGGAGGGAGGAGGAGGAGGTAGAGGGAGGAGGAGGTAGGAGGAGGAAGAGGGATGAGGGAGAAGAAGGGAGAAGGAGGAGGGAGGATGATTGCCGTGTGACAATTCTGTGTAGTCACGTCATTTTCTTCCCTTTCCCTAGCGTTTTGGTTCGGGGATTCTTATTTTGGGAGGGGGAGGAGGGAGGAGGAGGAAGAAAAAAAAAAAAATACGACAGTTGGCTGCTCTGGAATGAAAGGAAGACGTGTAGAAAATTTCATCTCAATCGGATGGGCCGTTCGCGAGCGTATAAAGGACATACATACATACATACAGAGATACATAAATACATACATACACACAAGTCTTTTTTATATATAAGAAGATATATATATATATATATATATATATATATATATATATATATATATATATATATATATATATATATATATATAAGGCAATCCGTCATCGTTCCTCAATCATATGTTGGCATCCAGCATTGTTAAGGTCACACACACACACACACACACACACACACACACACACACACACACACACACACACACTTACACTTTGGGCGGCACACACACACGTACACTTTGGTCGGGACTTACTGGTCAAACATGAATCTCCACCGAAGCCAAGAGCACATCCGGAAGTACAGCCTCCAGTGCTGACGAAACAAGTCTCATTGTTGGCACATCTGCATGGATGCTCACACTCGCGTCCAAAGTGCTGCGGGTCACAGATGGAATCTGTAATCAAGATGGAGACATTGGATGAAACTGTGATGTATGAGAAGCAAGATGGAGACATTGGATGAAACTGTGATGTATGAGAAGCAAGATGGAGACATTGGATGAAACTGTGATGTATGAGAAGCAAGATGGAGACATTGGATGAAACTGTGATGTATGAGAAGCAAGATGGAGACATTGGATGAAACTGTGATGTATGAGAAGCAAGATGGAGACATTGGATGAAACTGTGATGTATGAGAAGCAAGATGGAGACATTGCATGAAACTGTGATGTATGAGAAGCAAGAACAATAGGCAGCTTCTGATCTTCAGAATTTGTCCACCTTCCCGGAATGTTTCGGCGCTCTTACTTCCTTTTAATGTAAGGGGGGTAGACCCACCCGGATCATGACTGTGGATGTCTTTCTCATGCCTTTCGGTAGTATATTGTTTCGATACGTTCAAGCCGTTATCCTACTCGTCCTAAAATGCGCATTATGTCTGCTCACAAGCCACACCTCCTCAGGGACGAGAACATCGTGCACCCGGTGCTTCTTGCCCTCACATATATTCTGGTGATAGCCTCTGTCGTCGTCTCCACCTTGGCGGTTGGCTATGCACCAGACAACGCCATTGACGCCATGTTGCCTTCTCCGTACCCGGCTCATGGCTCTTGAAGCCGTACTCTTGCTCGACTCTGGAAAGCCAGCTCTTCTGCTGAACTACTTGATTGTCTGTTTTGGCTTCCGAACTCGCACCCCGTCTTTGCTCCGCGTGGACCTCGCAAGACATCTACACCATCATTAGCAACTTACCAAAGGTTTAACTTCGGCCAATAATCAATCACTTCGGTGAATGCCACAACGTGTTGTTTCGAATGCATTACAGTTACAGACTCAACTGAACAACATTCATTTGGAGTGTCGACAAGTGTGTATAAGAGATAGTAAAAGTCCTAAGTCTTAGGTAAGAGCTAGATTTGATGTTAGAATGTGGGCATACTTTGACTTGCAGACAGGATCGTAAGCCATATTACTCTAGTGACGTGCCCCACTCAAAATTCCAATTATTCCCAGTGAACTTTGTGCCCTAATTCTCATTTGTTATTTAATGCCTAACTGGCCGCCCACGTCGTACAAAGAGTGTAAGTTTTGACCTCTTGTGCCTACCTGTACGGCCAATAGACAGAATACCTTCATGTCTCATACTTGTGACCATGTCACCGTACTCTGTGCTGATCCTTGATTCTCGACTCGTTTCGGAAGTCTTCGTGGCGAAGTGGTCAAGCCGTTTGACTCGGGCTCCGAAGGTTGTGGGTTCGATTCCTGACCGCGTGAATCTTCGGTTCACGAGTTAAATTTTTCGGACTGGCAGTGGCTCCTCACTCACCCCACCTCCTTGCTTCATCCACTATCCATCCATCCATCATGTGCTTTGCTGATAAGCGTGGGCGGTCATGTTTTGCCATCTCACTCGATCACCAGAGTCGTGGATCAGCTCCGTGTTTCTGTCTCGACAATGCCACAAGGCCAAGCCATCCAGGTACTTGCTTCGAGGTCTTCCCCTTGGTCTGTTCCCCTCGATCTTACCAGTTGTCACCAAGTTCTCCAAATCATTTCTTCTCATAACATGCCCAAAAAATTGTGACTGTCTACGTCTAATGTCTCCAATCAGTTTACGATCTTCATTTGTTTCTTGAAGGACGTTTTCATTGGTCTTTCTGGCTGTCCAAGGTATTCTTTGCATTTTCCTCAGAAACCACATTTCTACAGCCATCATTGCTTCCATTAGTTGTAAAATTTCTTCAGTCATCCATGTCTTACGACGCTCTTTCTTTAATTTTGGAATAGTTTTCTCTGCAGCACAACTTACTGCCAGAAAAGTCAGTACTTTATTCTGAAGCCATATGAGTAGGCCTTTGTAAAGGGCTACTTTACAAGCAGGCAGAAAATACTGTATTTTCTGTTCGTCAACTGAAAAAAGGAGGATTTGCCGGGTCTGTGGATTTACTACACCTAACCAGGTTGGCGTCTAATGGGGAGAAAGCTTAAAATGATTTGACCACGAAACATAGGCTCCGTGGTGCCATGTGCCAGATATCATTCCATGGCTGGGACCTTTGCATTGAATCTTCCCACGACACACATACAGTGTGCGTGCTGCGAATGTTGGGCAGCACTGTGGGTGAAGTACATACATGAGGTAGATGATAATGAGAAAAACAAACTGACGGCACTGACATAATGAATGGTGTTTTTACGCAGATTTGGTACCTTTCAAATGTATTTTTCATCGTCTTCTTTGGCTTCTTCTTCGCACACTCGTCTTTTTAACCTTCCTTTTATTACTCTGATCTTTCTTCTCCTCCTTCTTCTGCATCTTCGGCTTCTCCTTCTTCTTCGTCTTCTTCCAAATATTAAACAATGCACATTAGACAGTCATATAACAGGTGTGCCAACACGATAGCACGAACTTCCGAAGACGTCCAGCCATACATTACCTCCGTAAAGCTCAACCTCACATATAGTCAGTTCCCAATTTGTGACATGAGCAGTCAACACTACCATCTTCACGGGTATGGGAGAATTAACGAGCGTGTAGATTTGCTTCGAAGAGTATGCATCGGGGTCTTCATACTTAAACACTGAGCGGTTCGCGGAGTCGAAACTTTCCAGCTTGAATCCACTCAGACTGACTGCATTCTCTTCAAACAAAAAATGAAATTAATGCACGCATGTGTATAAATACAAGGAAAACGTACTACAAGTATATTGCTGAAAAAGTCTAACACGATCTTGTATAATCGAGTCTACGCAGGTAATGTATATATTGTGTTTGTACCCAAAGCTATGCAATTACTCGATATTTGAACTCCCACTATTGCCACACAATAATGGTAGGAATTGGCAATGAATGAATCACCAAAAACGAGAAGTAGATGATCTTTACTAGATAGCGATTAAAAGAAACACAATAGAAGTTGCGGGTAAAGCAATGCTCTCACGCACGCACACACGCACGCACGCACGCACACACGCAAGTGTCGGTCTGCCTGCCTGCCTGTCTGCCTGCCTGATTGTCTGTCTGTCTGTCTGTCTGTCTGTATGTCTGTCAGTAAATCGGTCGGTCGGTAGGCGCGCTGGCGGGCGGGCGGGTGGGTAAATAGGTAGGTAGTTAGGTAGGTAGGTAGCCAGGTAGGCAGGCAGGCAGGCAGATAGGCGGACAGGCAGGTAGGCAGGCAGGCAGGCAGGTAGGTAGGTAGGCAGGTAGGTAGGCAGGTAGGCATGTAAGCATGTAGGCATGTAGGCATATGTCTGTGTCTGTCTGTCTGCCTGTCTGTCAGTCGATCGGTCGATCGATCGGTCGGTCGGTCGGTCGATGGGTCGATGGGTGGGTAGGTCAGTCGGTCGGTCGGTGGGTCGATGGGTGAGTAGGTCAGTCGGTCGGTCGGTGGGTCGGTCGGTCGGTGGGTTGGTCGGTCGGTGGATTGGTCGGTCGGTCGGTGGGTCGGTCGGTCGGTGGGTCGTTCGGTCGGTGGGTCGGTCGGTCGGTCGGTCGGTCGGTCGGTTTGGAGATGAATATTGTTTGTTTAATCTGTGTAATTATAGTCTTTGTCACTTCCAACGGTGGTGGATATACAAGTTGTATAATCACAGTATATAACCTTTCAGAAAATGTTAAAACAATTGTCCCTCAGTGGAAAAGAGCACATCGCGAGCTACATGCAATTCATAAGTTAATGCGATGTGAACTAATTCCTGTATCTGAGAAATGTCGTCGGAACTGCACACGATGCTGTGGCCCGAATGGCTGGGCACTTCCTACTTTGCGCAGTAGGGCAGCCAGAATTATAAGGTCTTCAATCACTTAATTTCTATATTAACAAATACACACAACGATCGGTACTGAACTCGATCTTCAATCAGATATTCAAAGCATCGCAGATGTGTGTCAAAAGCATGCAGACCAGTGTGTCCTTTTATTTCGTAATATGTGTGATAATCCAGACTGTGAGAAAGGTCTCATATAAGTATCAGCCTTACAGGCAAGGTTGGCCAAATAGTCTAAGAAGAGAGTTCATCTAATACTTTATCAATTTCTATCCCTCCTCCTTTCTAGCATAAATTCTGTGTACTGCCCAATATGTTGTGTAGAATTTTAATTATTTTCTCTATAGTGTCCTGCTCTCATACCAAGCAGCGGGAAGAGAAAACATAAACCAGACATCAATAGTAAGCCATGTTGCTCTATTGTAGTCGTCCATTGTATTCTAATATATTTCCTTCCTCAGCTTAAACTAGACTAATTTTATTCCACATATTTTATTTCCAAACAAAGAAGAGCTAGTTTTAACTGATCCTGGTGTTCTTCATATCTTACAACTAATTTTAACTCCGGAAGATAGGTAAGGTTTATAAGACCAAGTTAACAAAATAGTTAGACATGCGATGTTCCCATCACAAGACACAAAAGCAACAGGCAAGCATGGAAATAGTAGAAGCTAGGTAGTCAGCCTCTCTGGGTGCATGTGGGAGATGATATCTGTCTACAGGTGTGGCCTTAATCATAATATAAAGAACACAGACGCAAAAACACAAATCCAGTCACAAAGTCCTACCCACAAGCCCCATTAAACATTGACTAAGTTCTATAATTTTCTCACTAGTGTAAGTAGAGTTTAAAATGAATTACACTTGTGGCAAATAAAGACATGCAAAAGTATACATCGTATAAAATAGATTTTGAGTCTTACCTCCTATCCCCAACACTGGAAATGTTACTATAAAAACTTATTACTTTGTACCCATTATAGAACTCAGTTAAAACGCACTGTTTGCCATGGCCAGGGAATGGCCATGATCAGAAAGGGAGAAAACGTGTGCTAAGTTACATAGAATCGCCCGTAACTATAACCCTACCCTCTCATTATTGAGAGTCACGTTTACTACGCGTCAACGTATATCAATCTGTTTCGGGGTTAATTTTGACATAACTAGTAGGTAACTAATTGTAATAAAATAATGGCTTGGCATTTATATATATATATATATATATATATATATATATATATATATATATATATATATATATATATATATATATGTATATGTATATATATATATATATATATATATATATATATATATATATATATATATATATATATATATATATATATATATATATATATATATATATATATATATATATAATTTATTATGTTTGAAAGTTTAAAATTGCTGGTGGGTGTAATGCGTCGCTTTTTGTTAATGGCTCAGTAACTTAACCACCTCCTTACAAAAAAGTTCCACTAACGATGACTTCTTGTAACTTATATATCTGAACAACAGTTATGTTACACCCTGTTACGCCATCTTTATAATATGGAAAAGCTGGATATTTTACTCATTTTGATTTCAGGACTTACAGGATTTAGAATATTTGAAATCTGGTTCAATATAATATTCAGCTTCTGACTATCACGTGACCGGACTCAACCTTTGTTGTCAGGGCAACAGCTCTCTCTTTGCGCCGCGTGCTCACTAAAGAAATTATCATTTGCACCACGTGCTCAGTCCGGAAATGATCATTTGTGCCACGTGCTACGACCAGAAATGATCATTTGCCCCACGTGTGGGTTTTGGTAGGTAGTGATATTTGTGGGTGTTGGTGGGATGTGTGGATGGATGTGTGGAGTGAAAGTAGGGTGTGGGACTGGGTGTGGGGGATATGTGTATGGGTGGAGGATATATGTATGGGTCAGGTGCGGGGGATGTGTGTTTATGTGGGTGGAGATGTGTGGATGGTCTGAGGATGTATGTGTGGGTTGCGGGGTTGTGTGGGTAGGGGATTGTGTTGGGTGGATTGGGGATGCAAGGGCGGGTGGGGAGAAGTGTATGATGTGTGTGGGTTTAAGATATGTGTGCGATGTGTTGGTGGGGTATGTGTGCATGGTGTGTGGGTGGAGGGTATGTTTGTGGTGGTATGGGTGGGGATATGTGTGTGGGTGGGGGATAGTGTGTGGTGTGGGGGATGTGTGTGATGGGTGCTGGGAATGTGTGTATGGGTGGGTTTATGTGTGGGTGAGTAGGGAATGTATGGTGGTTGGGGGAAGTATTTGTGGGTGGTGGGGGTGTGTGGGTGAGAGATGTGTGCGTGGATAGGGAATGTGTGGGTGGGGGAGTGTGAGTGGCTTAGGCATGTGCAGGTGGTTCAGGGATGTGTATGTATCGGGGTAGGATGTGTGAGTGGGAGGAGGATGTGTGTGGGTAGGGGTATTGTGATCGAGAGAGGTTTGGTTGGGGGTGGGTGTGTGGGGGTGTGTGGGTGCGTAGTGTAGGATGTGTGCGTGAGTGAGTGTGTTAGTGGACGGGTAGGGAATGCGTGTGTGGATGGGGAGAGGCGGGTCGTGTTTTGGTTGGGGATATTGTGTGTGTGAGGTATGTGTGTGTGGGTGGGTTTTTTGTGGGGTGGATGTGTAAGGGTATCTGTGTGGGTGGGGGATATGTGTATGGTGTGTAGGTGGGGATGTGTGGTGGTATATGTGTGTGGGATGTGTTGGTGAGGGATATGTGTATGTGCTGTGCATGGGTTGGGAATATTGCATGGTAAGGGATTATGTGATGTGCGGGTGGGGGATTGTGTGGTGGGGGTTGGGTTAAGGCATGTGTGGGTGAGTGGAGGATGTATGTGTGGGTGGTGGGGTGTGTGTGAGTGGATTGGGGATGTATGGGTGGTTAGGGAGATGTGTGTGTGGAGGGGTAAGAAGATGTCAGTTGGTGGGGATGTGCGTGTATGGTTTAGGGATGTGTGAGTGGGTGTGCGATGTGTGGATTGGTGGTGGATTGTGTGCATGGGTGGGGAATATGTGGTCGATGGAGATGTGGCTGGGGGATGGGTGGTTTGAGGTGTGGGTGGGAAGAGGATGTATGGGTTGAGATGTGTATGTGGGTGGGTGTGGGTTGGTTGGGGAATTTTTGTGGGTGGCGAGTGTGTTTTGGTTGGGAGAACAGCTGAGGGCAGTGTAGGTCGGTAGGGGATGTGTGGGAGGGGGATGGGTTGGTCGGTGGGGTATGTATGTGTCCCTTGGTGTATGTGTGTGGGTAGGTGGGGGTGTGTGTGTGGGTGGGGTGAACGTATGGGTAGGTGGGAGATGGGCCTCATAATATGGTAATTTGCCTTGTTTATGTTTACATCATTCATTTCACAATGTTTATTTTTCTTCCTATGTAAATGTGTAATGCTCTTGATGAATGAAAGATGAGTGATTGGAAGGGCCGAATGTAAGACGGGCCTACGCGCCCAATTTGTGACCCTAATAAAGTTGATTTGATTTGATTTTTGATTTCTCTCTCTCTCTCTCTCTCTCTCTCTCTCTCTCTCTCTCTCTCTCTCTCTCTCTCTCTCTCTCTCTCTCTCTCTCTCTTGTC
Source organism: Cepaea hortensis (assembly GCA_963921405.1). Classification (NCBI taxonomy): domain Eukaryota; kingdom Metazoa; phylum Mollusca; class Gastropoda; order Stylommatophora; family Helicidae; genus Cepaea; species Cepaea hortensis. The sequence continues at coordinate 82,485,865 of OY992895.1, read as the reverse complement.
TTAGACCCATTTTATGACTTAGTATAGCCGAGGGCAGTACTGACTAGACACTAGACAGAAGAGACAGATCAATGGTAGGGGAGTAGCAACAGGTAGTCAGGCGCAGGTAAACAGGTCAAGGTTGTTTGTGTCCAGTACGGGTTAACAGCTACTCGGACCAGACCCGTGTCCAACGGACGACACCAGGCAACTCTGGTTTCACGAAATGTAGGAATCCGTGATCCGCATGAGCGTACCTGTTGTAGTCAGAATTAGACTGTGACACGGACGGACATAGGGTTGCGGCTGTGATTCCCGAATGTATCATTTTGATAGCAGGAGTGTATGAGCTATAGATTTAACTGTGATTGAGATTGCGAGAATAAACAGCGAGTGCGTTGTACATAACGTCAGAGTGTGAGAGTGGGGTTACGATATTCCACTGTGATTGGTACGTGGCGATAGAGCGCAATGTCTGCGAGATAGCTTACGTGTACATTAGTATTGATTAAAAGTATCTTGCTTTGAACCGATTGTTCGTACGAGTGCTCTCTGGTAAGTGTGCGCTTGTTTACCTCTGTCTCAAACTGCGAGCCAAGATTTATACGTATGTGAGAACATGACATCTTTCTCTCTCTCTCTCTCTCTCTCTCTCTCTCTCTCTCTCTCTCTCTCTCTCTCTCTCTCTTTCTCTCTCTCTCTCTCTTCCTCCCTCTCATTCTCTCTCTCTCTCTCTCTCTCTCTCTCTCTACTCTTTCGGCCGTCATCTTTATTAACGAGACAAAAAGACCAAAATGGTGTTATGTATATAAACAAACAGGTGTAGTCATTAAATTGGATCGGCAAACATCCACTTCTGTTAAAGGATATTGGGCTGTGTCAGACAGAGATCTATCTGTAAAATTAAATGGAAGACCTTTTAAAATAAATTTCATTCAATTATTTGCTCCAACAAGTTAATGCAGTGAAGAAAGTATAGATGAATTTTATAATGACATGGAGTCAGCATTGAAGAACTGTAAAACATCAGAAATAAATATTGCAATTGGTGATTTCAACGCAAAAGTAGAAAATTAAGTCGTTGGCTGCAGTATAGATAAACCATGGTTTGGGAGAGAGAAACGAAAGAGGATACAAACTTGTAGAATGGGCAAAAGAACAAGAAATGGTTGTAGGAAACACCTGGTTTAAATAGCATCCTAGAAGATTATGGATATGGAGGAGTCCAGGCAGAAGGATTTAAAAAAAAACAGGTAGACTACATCCTCATTAACAGAAGGTTTCGAAATGCGTTAACTGTCGTAAAAACAGTCCCCAATACAGACTGTCACAGTGATCACAGATTAATTAAAGGCACACTGGGGGTAAAGTTAAAGAAACTCAAGTCTACAATACGACACCCTGAATATGATTTGTGCAAATTGAAAACTGACAAAGAAATACAAGATAATTTTAACATAGAAGTAAAGAACAAAGTTGACACATTGTCTTAACTAGAGATCCTATTTCAAGATGTGGATGATCGTTACGATGCGCCATGGCAGCCCCGAATGGAATGTATCGCTCATTTCAGAGTAAAGGAATAAGGAAAAACCAACAAGGATTGAAAACAATTGAAAAATACATTTTGACCATGCGCAAGCTAGCCATTATTTCAATAATTCTACATCTGAGGCATCTTCACTTTGATGTCTTTATCGAACGTAACGTATAGACATAGTGCAGCCACTCAGGGGGAAAAATCCCTGTGATCTTAAGACGGCAATTGCATGCAGGCATTACACTTACATAATGTCGAGACTTTTGCGGAGCCGGGACAACCTCTGTAGTTGCCACCACAAGGGAGCAATTAGGACCAGATGCCTAACACCTTACATTCAGCCGGACTTAACGTGTGAAGTAGCGACGGCAACTAAGGGAGATAAAGAAGGCTTGTATTAACAGCAGAGTGGAATGTAGTTATGACACACGTCCATTGAATTGCCGAAGCATGTTTCATTGTTTCAGACATGTGGCGGAGTGTTGGTCATTTTAATTGACAGATGAAACTACAGTCCACAGAAACGGAGAAGGGGGGGGGGGTGGTAAAAGAATTTGGGACTTAATTCATCCCGTTAACTCGTCCTACATGAAAAACAGATGGCGTTAACGAATATGGGACATAAGTAATTAGCTCACGCGGAAAGAGGAAAAGTGAAGACATAAATCTCGTCATGGAAGAACAGATTATTTAATGACAAGCATGGTCTACAAAACTTCAGATGAGTTCACAATAGCGAACAATGGAAGCCGGAATTTTAATTTCTGGTGAGAGATTATCCTCTCATTTTGTTTCTTCAATGTGAAGTCTTGGGGCAGAATTTACTAGCTAACCTCAGGTAATGCAAATGTAGCAGTAAGTGTATATGGGGTGGGCAAAACTACAGCACGCTTGAGCATCAGGGTAGAATGGGAAGAAAGATGCTCAAGTCGTGACGTAGTTTGTTGTTACGGGCAGTCAACATCTGGGCCTGAAACTAAGAAGACGCCATGTAGAAATTGTCATCAACAAGAAATAAAACTGTTTATATAGAACCAACAGATCTCGTTAGTCCTGCTTTGTTATAGGACTAATTTGGTGCCCATGACACAGGATACGAACTTGGAGGGTCGTGGAATCACAATATGCTGTCCAGGTCGAACATCGAACTAAAGTCAAAGTTTTGAAGATCTCGTTCTGCTTACATCAAACACCCAGAGACAGAATGAATTACGGCACGGGTCTATACTTATCTTGAACGAAAAAAAAAGCGCAGTTGGAAAAATGGCCACTAAGTTGTCTGTGAGAATTACAGCAGCCAAAAGCCCGGCTAGGGGTGGTTGTCTGTGATTATTTTTTCAAGAGTCCTCGTTGCTATCAAGAATCCTAGATGTCACCTGAGTTATGAAAGCCGGCTTGCCAGACTGAGTTGCCGTACAGTGGTGATCATCTCGCTGAGCTGAAGAGAGAGAAAGACCAGCACGTTTTTTTCTGGATCGTTGAAATAAGAAGCTCAGGAAAAAGAAACCTCCATGGCAAGTCGAATCAAGTAGAAACATTTTACTAACAGAGCAGTTGTCTACTTCTCGTTAAGATAGATTGCCTGAAGCGAACTAAAAGTGGTACCTTGAAACTTTTTAAAGAATAAGAAGAAATGGAAAGCTCGTTAACAGCAGCGATACCGCTAAAGAACTCTCGGAAGTGGGGGAGGCAGACTGGGCTGCCGACCTACTGAAATTATCGCTTTCCTGAATTATACCGATTCTCAAGACGTCGCTTTGATGTGCCCTGTTATCGGGTGAAGAGAAGATGCAAGTCTGGTAGGGACCCAACCAGGGGTTGAAGTTACTGAGACGTTGAGAGGAAGAAACTCCCTAACTACCTGTAGTGCGTGATCGATTGGAGGAGCATTTCAACTGGCACAGATTCCTGGCGTTTGAATTCTACCTGATAACGAACATAGCAGAATCCGTCTTTCTTGGATCGGGAGCAAATTAGGGTAATTGGTGAACTTTAAATATTATTTTACGTACAATTGACTAATTGAACAATTCTCTTGTGTAAACTAAATACGATCATGTTGTTAATTTAGCTGGTTACAAGTGTGAAATTGATTTTATTGCTATATATAGAAATATTTCAGCATGACGGAACAAGATCCATTGGCACAAGTTTTAACAGGGGTAGGAACAGCGGTGGCTAGACTTCATACGGTTATAAAACAACAGGGAATGGCAACTGAAATTGTAAAGTTTAGTGGACAGGCCAGAGAGTTTAAGAAATGGATAACTTCCATAGAGAAATATGCATATTTGGTGTCTGCATCAGATGAAGAGAAAATGAGACTTGCTTATCAGGCGGCAACAGAACCGGTTTCGGATCATATCAGAAGGAAATTAGAGGCTAGAGTGGATGAGACATGGGAACAGTTCAAAGATGACCTAGCACATAAATACGCGGAAATAACGGATCCACAACATGCGTTTTCGGTGTTGAGACAGTCTAAACAAAACACTGGAGAGACGGTACAATTGTTCAGTGATAGATTGATTAACCTGGCTGAAGAAGCATTCTTAGGACAGAATGTACGAGGAGAGGAGGTAGAGAGGATGTTAGTCGGGATTTTTGTAGATGGCATAAAATCCGATGGATTGAAATTTAAGCTAATGAGAGAAAACCCTGAGAGGTTGTCACAAGCTGTAGATATTGCGGTACAAGAAGAAAATTTGAGACGTAGATTTAGATTGAGAACAGGACGAGAAATAGGAACTAGTCGAGAAGACAGGATTGAGGAGCCTATGGAGATAGGACAAACGAGGTTCGGATGGAATAGGAGAGGAGGTATACAGACATTACAAGGTGGTAATAGAAATGCTTATGATGAAAGAAGACAAATGAGGTATCCTACAAGTGAAATAATATGTAACACAAATAACACAAATATAGTCTGTTGGTTTTGTGGTCGACGCGGACATGTCTCTCGTTTTTGGGATAACAGGCGTGCCCAGTCAAATACACAAAGTAGAAATGGCAATAGCAGGTTGAATAGGAATGTGGAAGATAGACACAGGAATTTTACAGGTACAAGAACGCAGGAAAACCGGCGCCCTACCTATTAAATAGGACCTGTGGTAGGAGGGAAAATAATAAGGGAAATAACATAACATAACATACATTATGTATGTTAATAACAGACATAGTAGGACGAGTAGAGAATACTTTCAACTAGATGAAATCAAACGGTTTACAGAAAATAAAACAGATCATAGCTCATGCATAATAGAAATAGGAAAATATAGAGTTCGTACATTAATTGATTCAGGAGCTCAGGTTAGTGTAATTAAAGAAAGTTTTTTATATAAAATAATGAGAAATTGTAGAATATTTAAGAGTCATAATAATCTTCACTCTGTTACAGGACAGAATTTACAAGTAATTGGACAGACAATGATCAATTTTAAATTAGGGGGGAATCAACGTAAGACATCTTTTTCATGTAGTGAAAGATTTAAATAGAAACATGCTTATAGGAAGAGATTTTTTAATAAAAAACAGAGTAAGACTTCTCTTTGGTTTACACAAATTAAAATTCAAGGACTTGTATGTAAATATGGAAGAAGACATGCATATATCGGCACTAGTTAGAATTAAAATGTCAACGACGTTAAAACCACAGTCGGTTAATTTGATACAAGCGAAGATAAAGAGAAACCCATATTATGTGGCAGGACACACAGTTAGAATCACTGAATTGCAAAAGGAAGTTATTGATGAGCCTGGTCTTGAAGTTCCAGATGGAATAATATCGTTAGACAAACACTTAACCTTTCCAGTGATGATTATTAACAACACAGGTAGAGAAATCAAATTATACAGAGGATGTGTAATAGCCAAACTAGAACATAACATGAGTGACATATTGGCAACGGATAGAGTAGAAATGTCGGGAACAAATTATTCAGAAACTTCTAGTGAAAGAATTAATAACAGACGCGGACGCGGAAGAAGAGGGAACGTACAAATGGATGAATTGATCCATCCATCCATAAGAAAGACAGCCCAAATACATTCACTAGACAAAATGACAAGGGAACAAGAATTGTTGACACAGTTAAAAGCGCCACCAGAAAATAAGGAAGTATTAGAACAACTTATAAAAGAAAATCAGGATGTGTTTGCAATTAATGATTTAGAATTGGGTAGGACAAAAACAGTTACAATGGAAATAGATACGGGAGACCATCCACCAATTAGTTTAAAACCATATAGAACCCCATTAAGAAATAGAGAAGTTGTTGAAAAGGCAATAGAAGATATGTTGAAAGCAGGGATAATAACAAGATCGAAGTCAGAATGGTCATCTCCGATAGTAATCGTGACCAAACATGATGGTTCACATCGATTCTGTTGCGACTACAGGGCGTTGAACAAAATCACTAAGAATGTAGCTTACCCACTGCCGGTGATTGATGATATTTTGGGATTGCTTAATGGCTCTACATTTTTCACGACACTAGACGCAAGATCAGGATTCTGGTGTATTCCGATGTCGAAGGACGCTCAAAAGAAGAGTGCTTTCTGTACTCATATGGGTTCTTACGAATTCTTACGAATGCCATTCGGGGTTCGAACGGCCCCGTCTCACTACATGCTGTTAATAAATGAGGTATTAGAGGGTATGCAAAAGTTTGCATTGGCATACATAGACGACATTCTGATATTTACTGCAGGGGATGTGGATGATAATTTAAAACATATTAGATTAGTATTCGACAGATTAAGAGTACATGACGTTAAATTGAAGCTTAGTAAATGCCAGTTTTTAAAGACAGAAACAAAATATTTGGGGTATATTATAAATAGAGACGGAATTAAACCAGACCAAGACAAGATAAAAGTTATTAAAGAATTACCTCCTCCAACTAAATTAAAAGAAGGGCGTGCATTTATAGGAACCTGTGGGTATTATGGGCGCTTTATCCCAGGGTTTTAAAAAATAACGGAACCAATTACTAATTTAACGGGCAAATACGCTAGATTTAAGTGGGATGATGAGTGTCAAAAAGCGTTCGAATTTTTAAAAAACAGTTTAACACTGGTACCAATATTGACGCATCCAGACTTGAATAAACAGTTAATACTATATACAGATGCTTCGGACAATGCTATAGGAGCGTGTTTGGTTCAACCATATGAAGGAAAAGAATCTGGAATACCAGGGGTTAAAAATGAACGACCAATTTATTTCTTGTCTCATAAACTTAGCAGGTCTCAACGGAAATGGGCGACTATCGAGAAAGAGGCTTATGCTATACACTATGCTCTCCAAAAACTAAATTACTACTTACATAACGCGAATTTTGTTATTAGAACTGACCATATGCCTTTAAAATCTCTGTTAGAAGCTCCAGTGCAGAACAGGAAGATACAGACGTGGGCATTGAATCTACAGGGATACAATACGAAAATTGAATACATTCCAGGTAGGGTTAACACATGTTCTGATTTATTGTCTAGGATCCCGTATCCACAGTCATCAGGAGACACAGAAGTTGAAGGTGAACCAGAGATCGACGACCGAAACTGGGAAGTAAATATATTAGATTCTGCCATAATAAATAGAGAAGAGTTTGAGAGTTTACCATCGGATCAAGAGTCTGAACCTAGAGCAGAAGACCCACATTTAGCACAGTTTAATATGCAAGAAGAACAAGAATTAGATCCAAAAGTCTTACAAATAAAACAGAAATTAAAAGAAACGGAAGAGAAAAAATATAAGAAGAATTATTTAGTTTTACAAGAGGACGAACAGTTATATTATATGTGTGAAAGGAACGAACAGCTAAGGGAATATATTCCAAAACATTTGGAAAATAAAGTGTTAAAAGCATATCATGATGAGAATGGTCATCTCGGTCGTGATAAATTGGTGAAAGCACTTACGAGTAAATATTATTGGCCGAACTTGTTCAAATCTGCTTGCAAATATGTAGATACGTGTGAAAGGTGCAGATTAAGGAATATGAAAACAATTAAGTGTCCCTACAAGATACAGATATTCCTCAGTTTCCTATGCAAAAAATTAGTTTAGATATATCGGGTCCACACCCCAGAACATTGTCAGGAAACGTGTATTTAATTCATATAGTAGACGTCTACAGTCTTTGGCCGGAAGTTTATGAAATCCCAGATAAGAGCGCGGATACTGTCATTAATATTTTTTTTACAAGAGTTCGTACCAAGATTTAGTTGCCCACAAAGTATACTTACGGATAATGGTAGGGAATATGTAAATAAAAAATTCGAAAAGTTATTAAAAGATTTGAATATAAACCATATAAAGACCTCATACTATAGACCTTCTTCAAATGCTAAGAACGAACGACAACATAGGACATTATATGATATTATAGCAAAGATCGTCGATGAACATGAAAAAGATTGGGATTTGTTCCTGGGACCAGCGCTTAGCGCTATACGCACACATCAAAATGAGAGCACGGGGTTTTCACCATTCTATTTAATACACGGGAGAGAACCAGTACTACCTATAGATAATCTGTTAAAGCCAAGACGGAAGTATATGGGGGAAGACTTTCAAGAGACCATCATACAAGAAATGCACAAAGAACACGTAAGATTAAAGAGTAATATAATTAAAGCTAGAGAAAGACAGAAAAAGTACAAAAACGTGAATACAAAATTGCAGGAGTTTAAAGTAGGTGATAGAGTTTATTATAAGAAGCATAGAAGGAACTCTAAGTTTGATGCTCGTTGGGTCCCAGGTTATTACGTTTTGGAAAAGCTAGGAAATGTATCGTATAGTATCAAGAACCAGATCACGGGACATGTGGCAAGGGCACACGTGGAACACTTAAGAAGAGATGATGATGAGAAGGGAAATGATAATTATAATAATAATTATTATTCAGACACCGGATACTTAAATGAACAAGTCGTCAGAGGAACTGCAATAACCCCAGGTTTTAGAAAAGATCCAGCACAAAATCAGTCGATAACAACTCCAGTGTACGATGATACCCAAGAACAGACAATACCGAAAACGATAGAAGAAGAAAAAGTGAATGAGAGTCATTATGATAGTATAGAATCTATGGAAGAGGAAACAGGTGCTCCATTTAAGAATACTAGACAAGCAACGAAAAGAAGAGTGGATAGACAAAGAGAAAGAGATGTGAAAAGACAGAGGAGAATTAGATATTATTCAACAAGTGGTGAAGATATGCCTCTACTAGAAAGGTCCTTAAGAAATAGTGATAGACAAATTAGATGGGATATTGAACGGAAGAGATTAGCGGCTGCTAGCGAGAGACATACAGGGGAAGAAGAGGAAATGGATGAAAAGTCAGAATCAAATAGTGGTATGGAAGAGACTAATGAGTTATACGAAGAGGAAGATATTGATGTGGAGATAGCACTTATTCAAAGAAACTTGGAGTTATTGAAGAAGTGGAAACGTAAGAAGTAAGTGATTAGAAAATACTGCAGATGGCAAGATATAAGTTTCATGATGTGAAAAGGAAAGAGGTACTTGATGAAGTATATGAAACGGTGGAAATGGAAAAGGCTTCTATGAATACTTTTCATAAATGGTCTTGAGGAGTAGTTAAGCATTGAGATAACTAATATAGAGGTAGGTTCGAGTGAGGCATATATTATTTCCCCTCTGTGATGGAATTGCTGGTTGATTTTATGTTTCAACTTCTTGAGTTTTAGTAGATTGACAAGTTGGATAATGGTACAGCAGGTGGATGTGCTCTATGGTAGATAGACAGGTTTTTGTTGGTGTTAGAAATGCTGTGGTTGACGGTAATGATTAAGAAGTTGTAGTGATGTTTGGTACAAATCCAAGGGAAACAATTGGTGTGCCGAGCCACAGTTTAATTAGTAGATAGATGACGGCTGGTTCATTGAGATGGCATTGGGATAATCGCCACATTATTAATAGATAAAATGAGTTGACCTGTAGTTACAGTGCTTGCTTAAGATGATATTCCAGACATTGTGATGTGTTAGGAGTTAGGCTGGAAAAAGATAGAAAATTGAGAGGGGAGAGAATCAATGATAGTACGGTCATTGCTGATTAGTGATTTTTTTGTGTAGAGAGAACAGATATTGTTCTACGTCAAGAAATAGGTCTGTAGTTAACAGATATACATACGTGGCAGTGAAGTGTTTTGTTTTCTCGGTTATAGAAATAGTGGAATGACTTGTATGAATAGATATGTGTTACATTAGTCGTATAGGAGGCCAATGTTGATGGGCCACTGTACGTAGTTAATTTTAAGGGAGCTATATTTTTTTGAAAACCTTCTCTTTAGCGAGAAGACAATTGTTTTATTGAGCCTGAGTTTTAATACCTCATATATAATATGTTTTTTCGCTTGAGTTGGTCCTGTAAAATGATTGTTATTATTTGATTGTTTTGTTGAGTCTGAGGTTTAATGCCTCATATATAATATGTTTTTTGCTTGGGTTGGTCCTGTAAAATGATTGTTATTATTTGATTGTTTTATTGAGTCTGAGTTTTTAATGTCTCATATATAATATGTTTTTTTGCTTGATTTGGTCCTGTGAATTGGTTGTTGTTATTTGAATAGGATTATTGTGTTCCTAGACTTTTGCGTACAAACTATTGGTCGTAAAAGAGACCAATAGTGATAGGTAATAATAGAATATTTTCTTCTGATTTAATAAGATGCATGTTATATTATTTTAAAATGTGTTTTTCTTTGGGGGTATGATGTACTGTTTTGTTTTTATTTCGCTTAACTCATAATTTAAATAAGTTGTTTTGTGTATTAGGTTACTTTGTTAGCAAATATGTTACAAGTTTAATTAAGTAAGTTTAATTTTCAAATAGTTATGGTGTTGGCTAGAATAGAGAAAATACATGGGGCTTTATTTAAGACCCTTCGTTCAGAAAAGGGTTAATAAAACTACTGAGGGCTAATAGAGAGACACGTTGCTGTGATAATCGGCATGAAGAGGTTCTTATAAATATGAAGTATTAGGAAGTAAAATAGAAGCTGCATTGAAGTCAGCATTATATGAAGAAATAAGGTTGGGTATAGAAAAAAAAGGGGGAAGACTGTGAATGGCAGCATATAAGCGGGGGGATATATACACAAAGAAGCAGATCATGGGATGTGAGGCGGAAAGATATAGGAGCTGTGAAAAACCAGCGTTAATTGAAATTATAATGTTCATGGAATATGAACTTTGGCTCGTGGTTAAAGTTGAGATATAGACAAGATTGTGGATGGCAATATAAATGTTGAATATATAAATACTAATGTCAACTTGATTTATAGAGAACAAAGATCTATTTCATAAGATGTATTTAAAAAAAAAAAATTATTTTACAAACAATTTTTTTTATTGGCAAGGGAGGTAAATGTGATTGTGTTGACTATTCATTACTTTATGTAAATGTGATCATGTTGACTATTCATTCTTTATGCTTCTCACTGGGTGCGCACCCCTTCTTTGCTTTTTCTAACTACATTGTTGCTGTCCATCCTGTGTTGTGAAAGAGTGAAGAATTTCATAATGTCAAGTATACGAGCTGTTCTTATGATATATATATTTTTTATTAGGAACCTCGAGGAGCCAAGAACGAACAAGAAATATATAGTGGATTACTATATGGCAGGGGAAAGAGTTACGAATAGATTGTTTTACTTAAAATAAAGTTGATTTGGGGAAGATTAGACGAGTTGGGGGAAGTAAGGAAAGAGAGGGAATAGAGTATGGGGATTGGGAGTAAAGACTTTTTAAGGGAAAAAGTCTTTAGAAAAACATAGGAAGGTGTAGCAGTAAGTGTATATGGGGTGGGCAAAACTACAGCACGCTTGAGCATCAGGGTAGAATGGGAAGAAAGATGCTCAAGTCGTGACGTAGTTTGTTGTTACGGGCAGTCAACATCTGGGCCTGAAACTAAGAAGACGCCATGTAGAAATTGTCATCAACAAGAAATAAAACTGTTTATATAGAACCAACCGATCTCGTTAGTCCTGCTTTGTTATACAAACCTAGTATTGTGATTCGTTTGTCTGCTGTCCGAGGGCCAGCTGTTTACGCTTCCGTTTCGCATTTCTTTCTCTTCCAAACTTAAAGCGTGTGGATTTTCTGTGTTACTCATTGTTCAAGTTCTAGCCTTTACTATACAATTGCGAACTTTGTTTTCTTCTTCTTTCATTCGCTACTTAGTTGTATGATTTGTTGTATGTGATAATATGGAGAAATGCAACATTATCCAAGCCACTTGAGTGTATGGCTTATTCAGGTACAGGAGATATACTTAGATTCATCCTGTATGAGGTCGAACCACATTGGATACTGACTACGTATGAGAAATTCCTGAGAGCAAACAGTCTATGGATAGCGTCCAAATTAACGTTGATTATTTGGACCAACACTCTGAATGCCTACCAAGATCAAGATGAAACCACTTGGAGGGAGAAATGTCACCAGTTCGCCTTGTCTGCATGATGTCTGCATGTGGACAGACATGACTTAGGACACTCAATTGTCATACAGGTGCAGGGAAGGAATTTTAATGTTCGACGGGACGAATGTCCGACCGAAGCCCTTCCGACAATACGTAATGAATGAAATATATATATATATATATATATATATATATATATATATATATATATATAGAGAGAGAGAGAGAGAGAGAGAGAGAGAGAGAGAGAGAGAGAGAGAGAGAGAGGTGAGGTGAACTTACATGGGAAACACTCCATTACATAGGTGGAGGTGAATATGCATGCTTTGAGCTATAGATATTCTAAATGGTTTTGTGAATATATACATACATATATTTATTTAGAACGGATATATGTTTATGTAACATAAATGTATAATATGATATGAATGAATGTTTATATTAATGTAAAGACATATGTGTTTTGAGATGTGTAGGGGTGGATACTACCCATCTCCGTTTGTTTCATTCCAGCTCTCTTAGGAGCCATGGACAGGCAACAATTCATATCAGGGATTGTCTGAGCCTAGTGAAGGGACCAATTTGGACTCATTCAAGCTGATATTGAACTGCGTCTCACCGGGGTAAGCATGACCTATGCGCTCTCTTAGCCAGATGAGTTATGTATACCATAATGTAATCATCATCATCATATTATCATCAATAATAGCAATAATAAACACAGTTGTTGTATTTTAAACTCAGTTTGTCCGTATAAATTCTAAATGTCGATAAATGTTTATGTAGCGTAATCGAGTGCACACATTGATAGAACATTTAGTGGGGGTTCACACATATATTCCAGAAGTAGATTATGTCAGTGAGGTACCTTGCCTATGCAGTCCATAAGTAACAAGCTTATTCTGCATACCATAGTTCCTTTTCCTTACTTCTGGTGATAATAATAACAGCTAATTATTTTTTTCAACGAGCCACTTCTTGGCTGTTTGCTTGAGTATACAGGGAAATTTGTTCCGCGTTATCTCTGTGGGATCTGGAGAGGTAATTAGTCACTTCTGACTGAGTTAAGTAATCTCAAACTGCACCCAGAACTAATCACCAGTAGGAGAAACTAATTTTGGCTGAGTGGTTGCCCGCCCGGGAGCTACTTCGGCCAAGGTTATAACATAACAAGCACACTGAGGGTAAAGTTAAAGAAAGTCAAGTCTACAACAGGAAACACTAAATATGATTTGTGCAAATTGAAAACTACAAAAAAATTCAAGATAATTTTAACATAGAAGTAAAGAACAGACTTGTCATATTGTCTGAACTAGAGATCCTAATTCAAGATGTGGATGATCACTGGGAAATGTTGAAGAATTAAATCAGTTGTGCTGCAGGAAGAACATACTATTCCAAAATTAAAGAAAGTGGGTCATAAGACATGGATGACTGAAAAAATTTTACAACTCATGGAAACAAGAAGACTGAACAAAAATAATCCTTCCAAATATGAAGAAATTGACAGAAAAGTCAGAATATTATGTAAGGAGGCAAAGAGAGCATGGTTCGAGAAGAACGGCATAGAAATTTTAAAACAACGCAACAGTAAAAATACCAAACTAATGCACAAAAGAATCCACAATCTTACTAATCAAAGAACGCATACATCAGCAGGCTGCCTAAAGACAACTGATGGCAAAATCTAAATAGAAAAGGATCAGATTTTACTTGTGTGATCAGATTATGTGACCACTCTTTATGATGATAACAGAAAAGAGCCGTATAATATTCAAAATAATAATAAAGGACCATCAATTTTAAAGATCGGGGTTCAGAATGCTCTTAACCATATGAGATTTGACAAGACCCCCGGTTCAGACAGCATCACTACAGAAATGATTAATGCTTTAGAAGAATATGGATTAGAGCAAGTCACCAGACTGCTGAATACAATATCCATCCATCCATCATGTGCCATGCCGGTAAGCGTGGGCGGTCATGTTCTGCCATCTCACTCGATCAACAGAGTCGTGGATCAGTTCCGTGTTTCTGTCTCGACCATGCCACAAGGCCAAGCCATCCAGATACTTGTTTCTAGGTCTTCCCCTTGGTCTGTTCCCCTCGATCTTACCAGTTGTCACCAAGTTCTCCAAATCATTTCTTCTCATAACATGCCCAAAAAATTGTGACTGTCTACGTCTAATGTCTCTGATCAGTTTACGATCTTCATTTGTTTCTTGAAGGACTTGTTGAATACAATATATGATACTGGAAATATACCTCATGAATTAGATCCCAAAGAAATCAGGAGCCTTGGAATGTGATCAAAATCGAACAATTAGTATAATGAGTCACATCATGAAGAGTTTTTTAAGAATTATCATGCAAAGAGTTAGGAAGAACATACAGGAGAAGAACAATGTGGGTTTGTAGAAGGCAAGGGCACAGTAAATGTTGTGTATATACTGAGAACAGTAATTGAACGTTCTATAGAAGTAAACAAAGATTTACACTTTTGCTTTTTTGACTACACAATGTCTTTCGATAAAGTTAGACATGTCGATATGATACGGATGCTTCATTCATTCATTCAGTAGCATGTCCTTTACAGAACCTCGCTCCCATAACAACCCTCCGGAAAACTTCTCGATCACAAGCAAGATGTCCCGCGTCTGATACACCCATCTGGAGATCATCCGCCACATCCTGCACCCATCTTCTCTTTGGCCTTCCTCTTCCTCTCTTCCCAGGCATATACCCTTCCATTATTGTTCTCTCCAAACTGTCGTGACGTTTCAAGTGACCAAAATACTTCAATTTTCTTTGTTTTATCGTCTTTAATAGCCATCCCTCCTCAATATTTAACTCTTGAAGTATGGATGCATTTGTTCTTTTCTTTACCCAAGATATTCTTAGAACTCGTCTATAACATTTATATTCAAAGGCATGTATGCGCTGTTCAGCTTGTTTAGTAAGTGTCCATGTCTCACAGGCGTATGTTGCAATGGGAAAGATGCATGCTCTTAAAAATCTAATTTTTGTAGTTCTGTCTGTCCCACACCATAATTTATTCATCTGTTTTAGTCTTTGAAGAGCAATGGATAGTCGCCGTTTTATTTCTTTCATTGTGTCACCATTATTCGTAATCAATGACCCAAGATATTCAAAATTTTCCACCACCTCCAATTTTCTCCCATTAATGTATATTTCTTTCTCCATAGTAGTTTTATCTGTATGCATTATCTTAGTTTTTGCTATGTTAAGATATAAGTTGTGATTTTCACTATTCAATTGTGTTGAGGCTATTAGGTTTTCTATGCCATTCTGTGTTGTGGATAGTAATACTGTATCATCAGCATATCGAATCTCTGGTATGTCATGACCGCCGATATTTAGGGCATCATATGGCTCCCTGTTTATATCATCTCTTACATTTCTCATTATATTTTCGGCATACAGGTTAAACAAATAGGGTGACAGCACGCAGCCCTGACGGACTCCTTGCTTGATGTCAAACCAATCTGATGTCTCGCCATCTATTCTAACTGCTGCTTGTTGGTCTAGATATAGCATTTTTATGAGATGTACTACATGTGAAGGAAAGCCCATATTTCTCATGATTTCCCAAAGTTTCTGATGCTGTACACAGTCAAATGCCTTTGAATAATCCACAAAACATGAGAATAGGTTTACATTAAATTCTCTGCACTTCTCTATTATTAAACGCATGTTGAATATGTGATCTCTTGTTCCTCTTCCTTGTCTAAATCCAGCTTGAACTACGTTAATCTCTTCTTCCATTTTCTTACTAAGTCGTCGCATTATGACTCATCTCATCTCATCTCATCATGTTCCTCTTGTACCTTGCGGTGTCGAGGTGAAGTATAAACTTCGTGAGAGTGCCCGGTTATGGGCTTCGTATATCGACATTCCCATGGATTCTGTTATTCCCTCCGTCCAGCGTTTACGTGGTCGGCCTCTTCCTCTGTTTCCATCTGGTCTGTACGTCATTGCCTGTTGTACAGACCAGATGGAAACATTATGACTTTTAGTAGAATTTTACTTGCATGACTTATCAGGGCAACAGTTCTATAGTTGGTGCATAATTTCAGGTTGCCCTTTTTTGGTATTGGAATGAAGATAGTTCTCTTCCAATCTTTTGGCCATATACCATATTTCCAAATCTTTGTACATAATGCATGATATATGTGTATGCTTTCTTCTCCTCCTGCTTTAATTAGTTCAGCTGGTATCTCATCACATCCAGGTGATTTACCATTCTTCAGGTTCCTTATAGCCCAAGCAATTTCATCTAATGAGGGTTCAGGTTCTGTCTCTGCTGTCATTGGCTCATGTATCTCATTCATATCCTCACTGTCACTCATATCATACATTCCACTGCAGTACTCCTGCCATCTTTCTAGAATTTGTCTAGATTCTGTTAAGGATGCTTAAGATCTACAAATTGATGGAAACGACCTTCGACTTGTAAATAACATATATTGAAAACAACAAGCTGCCATAAGAGTTGATAATGAATTAGATCAGTATCAACCCATTAAGAGAAGTGTGAGACATGGATGTGTAATGTCTCCAGATCTTTTTTTCCTGTACAGTAAAATATTTTCAAAAATATAGAAGATATGGAAGGAATCAACACTCGGGGACGATGCGTCAATAACATTAGATATGCAGATGATAATGTCTTGATTGCAGACAATGAACAGGACCTGCACCTTTAGTAAATGCGGTTGTTGCACACAGTGAACAACTAGGGTTAGAATTGAATTTTAATAAGACACAGGTTATGGTCTTCATCGGGAAGCAGGAAATGCCACAATTTAATATGCAAGTAAATGGGCATATTCTTAAACAAGTGAATCGGTACAGTTATCTCGGAACAGTCACAGCATCTGATGAGAGATGCCTTAAAGAAATGAGAACAAGAATTGCCATTGCAAAGGTAGTCTTTTGCAAAATGAAAAACATACTGACCAATAAAAAGATATCAACTTAAACGACAAAAGTGTGTTAAAGTGCTACATAGAGCCTGTTGTTTTGTATAGATGTGAAGCGTGGACAATGAGCAGACGAGCTGAAAAACATCTAATTGCTGTGAAAATGTGGTTTCTGAGGAAAATGCAAAGATTACTGACATAAAAACAAATGAAAGCGCCCTTCAAGGAACAAATGAAGATTGTAAACTGTTTAAAGAAATTAGACGTAGAGAGTCAAACATTTTGGGCATGTTATAAGAAGAAATGAATTGGAGAACTTGGTGACAACTGGCAAGATCGAAGGGAAGATACCACAAGGAAGACCTAGAAGTAAATACCTGAATGGCGTGGCCACGGGGCATGGTCGATACAGAAACACGGAGCTGATCCACGACTCTGGTGATCGAGTTAGATGGCAAACCATGACCGCCCACGCTTATCAGCATGGCACACGATGGATTGATGGAAACCAACAAGACACATGTGGAGATCCGTATGTCTGTCCGAGAAGTCGATAAAAGCCTGGCATGTGTTACCTCTAGCATAATAGGGGCTAGAGATCAGACTAGATTCAAGGCAGACCAGACAGAGGAATGTGTAATATGTGAAACCACGACCAGCCACGCTTGTAATAATCAAACAAACCAGGACACACTTACCGTTCCTATTGTGTAGGACATATCTGTTTACACTACGCTGTCTGGATAGTGTCACAGTCCATGTTTTTGAATTACCGGTATATGCACATGACAAGCTAGTGAGATTTTGATCTGTATTGCCGTCCACAGCTCTGCTGGCATCCAAAATGTGTGGGACATTTCCGACTGTCACATTACTGACATCTGCTTGCCACGCCCTTTCTTTCACAGCCACATTGCGACCTGACAATTATATCAATACATTTTTGTTTGTTTTTCTTCCACTGATGATGTTAGGCGTCGTGGGGGAGGGGTAATTGAAGTACCGACGCCTGTGACTAGCACCTTTCCTCCAATTTCCTCCATGAATCTTGAGCAGAATTTTAGGATCAAGTAAATTCCCTACATGTTTGCTAGAACAGTCTTAAGTTCCTTACCTACTTAACCCTTGTATGTTTGCTACTACCACCATGTCACATCCACTGGTCGCCTGCTGGCAAGCTTTCAGCTGTGCCAGGTAGATCTGACCGACCGACATTGAAATTTGAAACTTGCACTCGAAGTGTACTCATGTGCCCTCAGGTTTAAACCCATTTCAACTACGGGACCTCGATACAGACCTCAATACAATTACATACTGATCGCTGCGGCATAGTGTTTAGTGCGTTTGCTTGCCAGGACAGTAGCCAAGGTTTAATCTCCAGCAAGGAAGGAGGAAGGATTACTTCTTTCGAACCATCACAGTTCTAATGTAGAGCCTTCAGTGCTCACATCTTCCACTAACTGCTTCGGGACTTGGTACTTATTTAATAATGTAGGCCTACGTCCTTCCATAGTTTCGTGATTTCTCTGATATCCTACACTACTCTGGATTCCCTGTTCATACGATATGTATCTCTCGTTTCAATCATGTTTCTCTTATCAGCAGATGGTGATCAGAATACACATGAGCGACTCTAAATCTGTTTCATCATTTAGAGATGATCTACATTTCTTGGTAATAAAGATGTGGTCGATTTGGTTTGCTGACCCGTTTGTTGATACGCAAGTTCACTTTGTGTATTCTATTATACGGAAATCGCGTAGGCCTTTGATAAGCCATTCATTGAGCAAACATTGGTGAATTGGTGAAACATTATCTTCTTTCGTTCGTTATCTGCGCATTTCCATCTCTTCATAATCCGCGTTGTCTAATCGTTTCTTCGTATTTAGGTCACTAAATAAAATGTGTGTCTTTACTTAAAGTATCTTTAAGCTGCACGTACACTTTATTTCCTCAAATAATTCGTCACTATAATTTATGTATTTATTTCCATTTTCATAGTTCTAACTGATGATGATATTATTTTCGACCTCACTGCTTCCCACTCTATTATTGCTTTCTCTGCCCCCTATAGATAGAGCATAGATGGATGCATGTGAAAACATGTCATTTCCACCATCATACACCATCCTTTGTCTCTCTCACTCTGTGTGTGCTTTATCTGCAATCATTTTCTCCTTTGTCTTTATATAAACAATACATACATATTGTATTTAATGTTACAAAACGATCAATATAATCTTCAATATCAGTGTAGCAATGTACACACACCCTATAAACCTACGAAAATTAAAAATAATCTGTCATCTCCTTCTGTGACTTTGAACCTCGCGCGGCGATGTTCCGTGTCTTACGCACAAGTAGGATCTGTGCTACATTTCAAACCAGTCGATGCATTTTGATACCATTGTTTGTACTTCTGAGTCGCTAGTTGTAGGTTTTTGGTTAAGAACTGATCTTTCATCTGTATCAGCTTCTTCTTCAATGGTAGTCACACTAGAAACAATTTCAGCATCGTTCAAAATTTCAAAACCCGTATCCATTTTATCACATTCAAACCAATATGTTACTTCTTCAGGCGTGATATTTTCACTGGTTTACCTACATTGTTGCACAGTTACAAAATGTCCTCAACACCAACACTTTAGGTTAGACGCTGTAATACCCTCTACAACATATTCTAACTGTGTTGGATGTATTTTCCTTAGGCTCTTTTAGGCGATCATCGTTAGTTACTCTGGTAGTCCAAGAAATGCAACTCAATCGTCTCAACAACCAATATCTGTTTTTTTTTTTTTTTTTTTTTTTTTTAAGTTCTTCCTAGGGGTGCTGGTCGATGGCCATATTCGTTGTCTAGAATACCGCCTAGTAGGTTAGGGGGACAGGTGATTTGTCTCCATTAGTTTGGAAAATCTGTCTAGTCAGCAGAAAATCGGCTGATCTGTAATCAAAGAGAATGTTAATGTTACTTGGTATGAAGCGTTGAAAGTCTGTTAGAATATGTGGTAGAGGGTATTCAATGGCTCAATAGGCTGACGGGGTTTTAAGAAAGGTCGACTTCATAACAGACACTGTTGGTTAGTTGTAGACTTGCCGCTATTGCAGCTGCGAAATGACAAAGTGTGAAAGTGGTGGATAAAGGAAGACATGTTATGTTAGCTAGACTTCGAGAACACCCTTTGTATTGTTGAAAGATGGACCAATGGAAGGTTGGTGTAGCAGACATTGTGGTGTAGAAAGTTGAAGACGGCAGCCACGGGAAACGGCTCTTTGCTGACGAATATTCAGATGATATCGAAACTATCCCAGGTGGAGCCACAGATTGCATTGCCATAAATGTTGTTATGACAGTTTAATTAGAGCTCATATACAACGAATGTTTGTCGTTCTTAGTGATGCGGCATGGAAAAGTTGTGAAGCTATCTATGAAAGACAGAGTGTGGAGAGATGAGTAATTATTCTGTGTAAGTGCTTCTTTAGTGGATACTCTGGACTGAAAAGTTGAAGCATTCGGTAATGTAAAATAGGGAAAGTGTTGACGTTGATAATTATGTATTGTGAAATGTCTGTTCGGATAAAAGTTCAAGACACGTTTGACATAACTACAAAAGCAATATTTTCCCCAACTTTTTATAAGTTTAAACGAGGTATTTATAAGTTTGTTCGAGCTATTTCATGTTTTGGCCAACATTTTTCCCCATTTGGCTAACACATTTTATTATTTCGGTCAACATATTTCATAGTTTATCCCATATTTTTTCCCTTTTGGTTAACACATTTTTCTTACTTTTCATAAGTTTGGTGTACATTTTTCTTTACTTGGTCAATATTTTTCTCATTAGGTTAACACATTTTCCTAATTTTTATAAAAGTGGATGAGATATTTCTTCACTTGGCCAATATTTTTTCCCATTACGTTAACACATTTTCCTCCTATTCATACGTATGTTTGAAATATTTCTCCACTTGGCCAATAATTTTCCCATTTGGTTAACACATTTTCATAATGGTTATCAGTTTGGACGACATATTTATAAGATTAGTTGAAACATGTCTTTATTTGAACAGTATATTTCTCACATTTGGTTAACAAAGTTTCCTACTTTTTATGAGTTTGGACGAGAAGTTACTTTACTTGGTCAACAGTTTTCACCTTTGGTTAACACATTTTCATACATTTTAAAAGTTTGGATGTGATATTTCTTTACCTGACCACTATTTTTCATCTTTGGCTAACAAATGTTCCTACTGTAGTCGACACATTTTCCTACTGTTTGTAAGTTTGGTCGATATATTTCAAAACTTGGTCAATATTTTTCCTAATTAGGGTAACACATTTTCTTATAACGGTCGACATCTTTATAAGTTTGTCCATCGTTTGTATTACTTCGGTCGACATATTTCTTGATTTTAGTAGCATGGTTTCTTACTTGTTATAAATTCGGATGAGATATTTCTTTACGTGAACAATATTTTTCACCTTTGGCTAACAAATTTTCATACATTTTATAAGTTGTGTCGATATATTTCTATATCTGGCCACCAGGTCCTACTTTTGTATGAGTTTGGACGAGAAGTTTCTTTACTTGATCAATAGATTTCACATGTGTCTAACAGGATTTCCTACTTGCCCAATATTTTTCACGTTTCGCGAACAATTTTCCTACTTTTCATAAGTTTGGTCGAGATATTTCCTTTTTTGTCACCATTAGTTTGGTTACCATTTTTCCTACTTTTTATAATGTTAGTCGAGACTTTTCTTATTTTGGCCAACAGTTTTGTCAGTTTGGCTAACAATTTTCCGACCTTTTATAAAGTTCGTCGAGCTGTTTCTTATTTTGGCCAGCAGTTGTGTCAGTTTGGCTAACAATTTTTCTTATTTGACTGTTGGAGTGGTACATAGAACCTGTACTTTTGTCTGGATGTGAAATGTGGTAATGAGCCGACACATTGAAAAACATATATTGGCCTTGGAAATGGGTTTCTGGGAAAAGATGCAAAGACCCCTTTGGCCAGACAGAGTTAATGAAAGTGTAAAATTCTGCTCTGAGACGCGATAACTTCGCTGATCATGCCAGTGGGCACAAGTTATGTCATGTTATATGAGACGTCTAAGATTGATCCGGGGAAGCTTGTTGTGTTCACGTGTAATATTATACCAGTGATAAAAATAGCTAAACACTCGTCGGTGTATGGCCCGATAGCTGTTAAGTAAAAGGTACACCTTCTCTACTGGCCACGGTGCTCACATCTCTCCTTTATGTCTACGAGAATGGGTTAGTCGATCACTGTGATGACTTGGTTATAGTTGTGTATACTATATTCAAAACTGCCTTGTGGTGTATAGAGGCCTTGATAGTAGTTGTAGTTTCGTGTTCTTTGCTGTTACCTAATGAGCCTAGGACGCCTCGGACATAGAAAAGCTAGAGAACGGGGACATTTTTAAACTTCCGACGCCCTGTTGACGCGAGGGCAGAATCACTCCCGTACATGGTGGTCATCAAGTGTTAGGTCCTCTAGTTCAATCGTCACCAGAACACAGTTTTATGTTCTGTGATATCCCTCTTAACCACGTGTCTCGGCTGTACCCTTACGCATGTGGACGGGATAGAACGCCATATTTGACCGACTGTAACCATTACCCACATGTCCCTATATATTGTGGTAATACATATCTATCGTGTGATATGGTGGTTTACTTCTACCACACTAATACAAACGAGTAGAGACATGGAGCTTTCAATGGGGAAACAGTAGCCAAGAGACTACAAGGAAGGAAAAAAACAATGACTGCTGGTAGGTGGCTTTAAAGCGTTTGAACAAGAATCATTGTGATGAAGGTTGTCATTTGCAAGTTGGAAAACACACTGACTAATATAAAGTTGTCAACTGTAATGAGAAATAAAAAGAGGTTGAAGTACTACAACTAACCTGTACTTTTGTATGACTGTGAAGCGAGGTCAGTGAGCAGACAAGTTGAAATGCCTCTAATGCCAATGGCGTTGTGGATTCTGAGACATCGTTTTTTTTTCTTATTTTAATTCACTAGATACCCGCATGAAACTCCCTCCAAATACTACAAGGCAACCTAACACAACATACAACATAGAGACACTTAGACACTATACCAGCTCTGTAAGACAACATACTCTGATAATGTATACATAACGGCCGCTTTCAAATAATACTGCACACATCTATAAGCAGTGGTAAACCCGTATACACAGATACACGATACTTTCCTAAAGTAGTCACTAGCCAAGTTTGAGGTGCAGCTATATAGAGGCATGCATATTGAGTTGATATGAAATATGTTTGATTATTTTCACACGCGGATGCAATAGGCGACAACTCACAACACTGCTACGATGCGCTGACAGGGGTGACCTGTATCAACTTCACATACCGGTCAATCTATATAAGTTACATTGCAGAAGGACATAAACAACTCAGTGATGGGTCTTTCTACCAACCACGCCCAACAGATGACACAGTCGACAGTAACCACCAGGTCAAACTGGCCACTTCTGCGTTGATCCAACAAGGGCTTCTTCCCCCAGCAGCCAAGTCTTTAAATAAGCAAGACAGCTGCTTGGGCAGATCAATGTTTTGTATGCTGCCCAAAACACACAAACTGAACAATCCGGGCAGACCGATCGTATCAGCCTGTGCATGCCCCACTGAGCACATATCCGGGTTCTTAGACAGAATTTTCCAACCGCTGGTTGGTGACCTCCCATCATATTTGAAAGACACCAACCATGCGATAGCGACGTTTGAATCTATAACATTCACGTCTGATAACCAGTATCACATCTTCACCCTTGATGTGACCTCACTGTACACGTCTATCCCACATAATGATGGTCTCTCAGCTATAAAGTTCTAGCTTGACAGGCGTCCCAACCCTACTATTGCCACGGACGCTATTCTGCGCCTGGCTGAACTGGTCCTTACTCTCAACTCATTTGAGTTTAACGGTCAGTACTTCAATCAGATCAGCGGGGTTGCAATGGGTACTAAAATGGGCCCTAGCTACGCATGCCTTTTTATGGGCCACCTTGAGTACCAGATATGGCAACTCTACAACGGTAGAATCCCTGAACTATACAGGCGATACATCGATGATGGTGTTGGTGTCACCTGTATGCCACGGGCGGATCTCGAAATATTCATAGACTTCTTCTCCAACTTTCAATCTTCTATCAAACTCACTTCCCATATTTCCTCTACTTCTGTCAACTTCTTAGGCCTTACCGTTTCTATTGGGACCCATGGTCTCACCACGACGGTCTACTACAAACCGACTGACTCTCACGCCTTTCTACTCTACACCTCCTCTCACCCTCCGTCCTGCAAAGACGCAATTCCTTATTCTCAACTTCTGCGCCTTCGACGACTATGCCAAAATGATGAGGATTTTCAACACAGTGCTCAGGAAATGTTGGACTTCTTCAGGCTTTCCTGATCATGTCCTATCATCAGCCTTCCGCCGGGTTCTACCCATTAGCCGCGCAGAGGCTCTCACCTCTGCACCTAGACCAAAAAACCTTCGACCGGTACTTTCTCTTACCTACCATCTGAATAATATTTCAGTCAAGAATATCTTCTTTCGACATCTATCTATCCTTCAAGCTGACACTACCAGCGCGATATTTTCAGAGAAACCACTAGTGGCCTACAGACGTGACCGCAACCTAAGAGATGTACTCGTCCACAATAGAGTACAGGGATTTCCACCTCCACCATCACAATTAGGAACTAAGGCTTGCCTGAGATCTCGGTGCAAGACCTGCCCATATGTGATCCACACTCCAGTAGTGCGATTCCCCAAAGGCAATATACGCATCACAGAAGAATTTTCCTGCACCAGTCGCAACATCATTTACGCCATAATATGCAAAAGGTGTGATATGAAGTACATTGGGTAGACGGGCCTCATGCTAGCCGACAGATTCCGCCAACATCTGATGGACATCAACACCAACGAGCGCAAGCCTGTCTCCACCCACTTCAATAGCGCCAACCATCAAGGTGTATCAGATGTCCAGGTCACTGTCATCCAGTCCTGCTCCTCTGGTGCGCAACATCGCAAGAATACAGAAAACCGGCTCATATTCACTATGGGGTGCCTAACACCACACGGCCTCAACACCCAACATAGTTTCATCTAATCGTAGTCATTTCCCCTCCCCACTCTGTTGCTTCCACACCCTCCTGATATCACCCTTGTCCGGCCTCCAACTTATCCTCTACCCTGTCCCCTATGCCATGTGTGGCGTGTCGTAGGCTCTTTTCCAATCTCTCTCTCTCTGTCTCTCTCTCAATCTCTCTCTCTCTCTCATTCTCCCTCAACAATCGTGCTTCTCTGTGCCTACCTATGCCATGGGTGGAGTGTCGTAGGCTGTTTTCCAATTTCTCTCTCAATCTCTCTCTCTCTCTCTCTCAATCTCTCTCTCTCATTCTCTCTCAACAATCGTGCTTCTCTGTGCCTACCTATGCCATGTGTGACGGGTCGTAGGCTCTTTTCCAATCTTCTCTCTCTCTTTCTCTCTTTCTCGGTCTCAATCTTTCTCTCTCTCTCTCTCTCTCTCTCTCTCTCTCTCTCTCTCATTCTCTCTCAACAATCGGGCTCCTCTGTGCCTACCTATGCCATGTGTGGCGTGTCGTAGGCTCTTTTCCAATCTCTCTCTCCCCCTCTCTCTCTCGTTCTCTCTCAATCTCTCTCTCATTCAATCTCAACGATCGTGCTTCTCTGCGCCTACCTATGCCATGTGTGGCGTGTCGCCCCTATGCCATGTGTGGCGTGTCGTAGGCTCTTTTCCAATCTCTCTCTCTGTCTCTCTCTCCCAATCTCTCTCTCTCATTCTCCCTCAACAATCGTGCTTCTCTGTGCCTACCTATGCCATGGGTGGAGTGTCGTAGACTTTTTTCCAATCTCTCTCTCTATCTCTCTCTCTCTCTCTCTCAATCTCTCTCTCATTCTCTCTCAACAATCGTGCTTCTCTGCGCCCACCTATGCCATATGTGACGGGTCGTAGGCTCTTTTCCAATCTTCTCTCTCTCTCTTTCTCTCTTTCTCGGTCTCAATCTTTCTCTCTCTCTCTCATTCTCTCTCAACAATCGTGCTTCTCTGTGCCTACCTATGCCATGTGTGGCGTGTCATAGGCTCTTTTCCAATCTCTCTCTGCCCTCTCTCTCTCTCTGCCCTCTCTCTCTCTCTCTCTTTCGCTCTCTCAATCTCTCTCTCATTCAATCTCAACGATCGTGCTTCTCTGCGCCTACCTATGCCATGTGTGGCGTGTCGTAAGCTCTTTTCCAATCTCTCTCTCTCTCTCTCTCTCAATCTCTCTCTCTCTCTCTCATTCTCACTCAACAATCGTGATTCTCTGTGCCTACATATGTCATGTGTGGCGTGTCGTAGGCTCTTTTCCGATCTCTCTCTCTCTCTCTCTCTCGATC
>OY992895.1:82444488-82454488 GCA_963921405.1 Cepaea hortensis | reverse complement strand
AACTAAGTAGCCAAATATTATCAATATTTCTTCTACCACTAGACCGCCCACTGGGATTCGAACCTGATGATAGTGTTCGGATGCGTTTATCTAGTTACCCATCCACTCACCCCACCCATTAACAACGAATATCACAAAGTCATACCCACTAAAACCAGTATAATCGGCCATCTTTACTGTTTTAAGGTTTCCCTCTGAAGAGCTGTAACCGGTATTATGATAGTCTTTAAGCCACATCCACTACCGTTAATAGTAACCACCATTATAATACACAGTCGACCACTTTACAATAGACACATAATGAAAATATCCTAGGTCTTCTGACAACCGACGCCGCAATTATGCGTTGAATTTGTCGGTGGTAGACCTCCATGCCTTTATTTACCCACTTCTCTACTTGATCACCCCGGCTCTAAGCAAGGACCGGGCGTAATTATCTAACCATCCGTCACTCGCCCACCTTTTAACAAGGATCGGAAGCAGTTACCTAGCTATTTGTACACCCAGCTACCCCTTAACAACGACCTGGAACCTTTATCTAGCAACTCCTCTGTCACTTAGCAAGGAACCGATGCATTCATTTAGCCCCATTTGCCACTCGCCCACCCCTTTAAAATGTTCAGAAGCACTTCTTTAGCTACTTCTCCGCTCATCCACTCCTTAACAACGAATAACACTAAGCCACAACCACTACAACATTTACTATCGGCCATATTTACGATTTTAAGGTTTTAATTTGAAGAGTTGTAACTCGTATGATGATAGTGTTCGGAAGCTGCTATCTGGGTACACCACCACTCACCAACCCCTTATCAACAAATACCACGAAGCCATTCTCACTGCAACAGTTAATACCGGCAATCTTTACTGTTTAAGTTTTTCATTTGAAGAGGTGTAATCGCCATGATGATAGTGTTTGAAGCAGTTATCTAACTATTCTGCTACTCAAACACCCCTTAACAACAAATAAGACTATGCCATACCCCTTACAACAGTTACTACCGGCCATTTTTTTTTTTTTTACTGTTTTAGGGTTTTCATTTGAAGAAGTGTAATATATATGATGATAGTATATATGCCACTACGACCAACTACAGGTCATATACACTGTCAACAACCAAAGTGTCAGGCATCATAGGATTACTTCTCCCACACCACACAAGAAACTTGCAAGTCGTGTGAGAGGAAATGAATGGTACATTTTATTGACGTTGGCTCTTTACATTTACAAAAAACAGTCGCTATCAAATCACACACAAAGCCACAGAAATGCCTATCTCTAGTTTCCTAAACCCTATTGCTAATCTCTATCTAATTGGCTACAAAAAAACTCCTATCGACACTAAACGATCTGCTCTCTACGAAGTCAGTCCCCAGTCTGACTTTCCCTACATGCGTCGCTACACAGCACGCGGAAGGACCTTGTTGCGTCCTTCGGCTTTTTGCGTGCGGTTACACTCAGCACGCTGGTAGCAGCCGTTCTCCTATTGAGTGGCACTCTTCTCCGTGGCTATCACGTAGGCGTGATTCTGTCGTGACCAGAGTACTAACTATCTGGTCACTGCCTCCGTGTCTCATGAGAGAACTAGTTAATAGTCCCCCTTTCTATCACCTACCCTGCCCTTATATCGGAGCACTATGTTACCTCTAATCTACTTGAGGTTGACCACTCTTCCCGGTAGTCTTCTATCTTGCGGTAGACCTCTTTCCTATATGTTCCAGTCTTTGACACACACCCTCCCCTCCTGTGTTGCGTCATCAACTTTGACTCCTTGGTTGTGACGCAAGAGGTTTGTAAAAAAATTAGTGTATCTATTTTTTTTCAAAGACTGCTGATAACCTGGCTTTGGGTAACTTAATAGACTTCTATTGACTATTGTCACAATGTAGTATCACTTTACTTGGCTACTGGCAATCGCCACAAACTTGTCTGGTTGGCGTGAGCCCTCTTCTCAATCGCAATATTATATTATTTAGAGGTATGTCTGAACCGGACCGTTGTCTTATAAGACCTGCCCTCAAATAGTAAATTAACTCACTACCCATACAAAGTTGACTTTCTTAGGGTCAACACATGAATTGCTTCATGTCCCCCATATAATATTAAACAACCATTACACAAGCTGTGTGCGACAGGCTTTACCTCTCTCGCTTCCGCGTGTAAAGTTATCTTTCACTGTTAAGTTAGTGTTTCGTTGTCTATTATGTCCCCTGACCCGGAGTTATCTCCCTTTGATCTACAAAATATGTATGCAATTTATATGTTTGTTTTTCTGGTTGTTTGCGTGTTTGCATCTAACTAATAGTATAATCTAACTTCTAACATGTGTATCTAACTATCGTGTGTATGTAAGTTAGTTTTCAAGTGCCACAATTCGGTTAAATGCGGCCACAAACAAGTGTATAACACCAACTTCTGACTACGTTTCCGTCTTATGATACTTAAAA
The DNA here is from genome assembly GCA_963921405.1 of Cepaea hortensis. NCBI lineage: Eukaryota > Metazoa > Mollusca > Gastropoda > Stylommatophora > Helicidae > Cepaea > Cepaea hortensis. The sequence continues at coordinate 82,452,040 of OY992895.1, read as the reverse complement.
TACTTTCTCTAATATCTACACTAAACTACACACAACACATTCATGACAACACATTTTCAACATCGAAAACAAACACCTGACGCAGACAAAAAATAAAAAGTCGCGTTGAGCGGCAGAACCAACTCCGCTGATCTCACCCTCTCCTGTATCTTTTACATTCGTTCTCACTTTCACACTTCTATCACACATCTCTTACCCTCAATTCTGTCACACATCTTTTACCCCCACTTCTGTCATACATCTTTTACCCCCACTTCTGTCATACATCTTTTACCCTCACAATTATTTAAAAACCTTGGAGTGACACTGTACAAGTTTGGCTCAGTTTGACAAAGTTGAGCTAAATGACTGTGCGTAAATTGCTGCACGAGTCATGTATTTACACATATTTACATGTAAGAAAAAGGGTTGATGGATTGTACCCTGGTAATAGTAACTACTATATTCTACTGAAATAATACTCTAAATACTGACATACTGGTTCTATAAATATGTATCTAATGTGTTACCTATTTTAATTTAATTTACCACATTAATCCTAATGTTTATCTAATTTAAGGGACGTAATCTAACTATTTAAAATGAAATTGATGTGAGATGAGTTATGTACCTTTATGAAATGGGTAATGTGAAATGTAATAAATTATGTACCTTTCTAACATGGGTAATGTGAAATCTAACAAAATTATAACTAATGTTTTTAAATGGAAAAATATATGATTGATATTTTTAATCTATATGGTGTAACTGATGTATGTTTAATTGTATAATCTTTTTATCCTATGATAATGATGTACATTAATCCTAATACTACATGATCACGTTTGTTAAATGGAATGGTTCATTAAGATGGGATGAACTCACATGAAATGAAATAAAGTGAAATGTAATAAACCTAAATGGTACTAATACTCTCTAAACTTTTTATTCTAGTTTATAATTAGCTGTTATTACGTTTAAATTACTATCCTATTCTAATTTTAAGGTAAGTAAGTGGGTAACTTACAGATCTATCTAATTAATCCTATCTAAACTAATTTTAAAAAATGAAAACTATTATATTGTCCAACTCTAAATGTAAATTAAAGTGACCTAATCTACCTATAATTTAACACTATATTAAAATGTTATAATACATATCACAATAAGTTTATATATACATAGTATTTAAATACCTCACGTTAGTCGTCGCCCTATTGTTCAGAAATTGCTTTCATTGGCATACTATATATTCACACTTGTCCTGGGTATATTAAACACATTACACAGTCATACTTGTGTCCTATGGGTATTGCACCTGTAGAGTCCAATTGTGTCGTAGACCAGTATTTTCGTGTCTGGATTAATGTAATGTTCTGACACTGTTTTTCTCTGCTTAACACAAATGATTCACCGGAACCCCTATGGAGCTTAGTTAGTAATGAGCTGTCCCAGTTCAAACGGTGATATATTTGTTATCGGAGCACAGTTCTTCTGTTGATGTCTACGGACACATGATAGTTCGGTGTTCCTAGTACATAGTTTAGCATATAATGTCTATGTATTTGTAAAATATTTTTCATAGAATATTCTAATGTACTAATAATCTATTACTCTACACTCTTATGCGGAATCTGCGGTATTTCTACCTCAGATGGTCGACTAAGGGTATCAGCCAGAATGTTGTCCTTACCCTTAATATGTTCTATACTAAACGTATAGTTTTGTAGTATTAGCGACCACCTGTATATCCGGTCATTTCGATGCACACCACTTTGTATGACCGTGATTGGGGAGTTGTCAGTCTGGACAACGAAGTGAACACCCGCTAGAAATCGATGAAGCTTCCTCACCGCATAGATGACGCTTAGGGCTTCCAACTCTGATATGGAATATCTGGACTCAGCAGGTGTGATCTTACGGCTCACGTAGCAAATCGGATGGAAGATGCCCTCATAAAATTGGCCTAGCACTGCAGCGATGGAGATTCTGCTGGTATCTGTCCTAAGATAATAAACGAGCCTAGGATTAGGCAAGCGGAGGATTGGTACATTACTAAAAAGGATTTTCAATTTTGACAATGCAGAAATTAATAATGCATCTTTGACATCTAGTTTTACAGATGCTTTTAAAACATTTGAAAATACACTTGTAATTTCAGCTAAGTTTGGTATGAATTTGCTATAGTAATTAACTAACCCCAAAAGGCTTCTGACCTGCTTCTTTGTGGTAGGCATGGTCAGGTTCATAATTTTGGTAATGATCTTATTGTCAGTCTTTAGTTGACCTTGTGAAACGACATGACCCAAAAAATCAATTTCTGTTAGGCCCAATTCGACTTTGCTCGGTTTGACAGTGAGACCGAAGAGTCGCAACCTATCAAAGGCATGTCTTAGTTTCAGTAGGTGTGTTGTCCAGTCATCAGTATGGACACATATATCATCTATATAGGTCACTGTATTCGTCACTCCATGAAGTAGATCTCTAGTTAAGCGTACGAAAGTGGCAGGAGCGTTTCGGAGTCCGAAAGGAAGAAAACGCCACTCGTAGAGTCCTAAAGGTGTTGAAAAAGCAGTAAGATGAATGGATTGAGTCTGCATAGGGACCTGCTAATATCCCTTAGTAAGATCTAATTTAGAAAAGATTTTGGAGGTGGACATGTCAAGAATAAGATCTTCGCAGGAAGGAATTGGCTCTGCGTCGATCTTGGTAACGTTGTTAAGTTTTCGATAGTCCACACACAGACGAATTGTGGAGTCTTTTTTCTTAACTAGGACGATTGGAAAGGAGTACTCAGATGTAGACTTCTGAATGATCCCACTAGCTTCTAAATTAAGAATTTCCTTATTTAGATTTTCCCTATAGCTAAGTGGGATTGAGTACGGCCTGCATTTAATAGGCTTAGAGTCCGAAAGAAGAATGGAGTGCTCGATTCTGTCCGTCCTACCTGGAATGTCAGAAAATATGTCTTTATACTCTGTCACTAATTCTATTAATTGTCGTCGTTGACTGTCTGTTAGTTCCTGTTCTATCCGTATGCTATCCACTGTCGCAGTCTTGTCTACAATAGGAACAGGTAGTTCCATTCCGTCGTCGTCTACCTGATTCAGTACAGTGGTGGTGCTAAGTGCGTATTCTGTATTCTCACTAGATGTATGGATATCGTCGGATTTGCCAGTCTCGCTAACTAGTGTAGTTGCGTTGTGTACGTCTGTCGTCTGATCACTAGATGTGGGTGCACTATGTTCGTCTGTCTCTACTTCCGTCTCCTGTCGTGAAAAGTAAGTTTTCAACATGTTGACATGGAATATCTTTAAGTGTCCGTTTATCGATATTTCATAGTCAACATCTGAAAGTCTTTGTATCACCTTGAAAGGCCCTTGCCATGAAGTAAGTATTTTATTATGCTTGTCTGGTAGTAGCACCATTACGTCTTGATCAGTTTCAAGTGTTATGGGTCTAGCACTTTTGTTAGGACTGTGATGTTTGATGATATCTGCACTGTTCACTGGAGTGAAACCATTCTTCTCCTCCCAGACAGATATTTCTTCATCTGTACAGTGCCTTAGCTGGGGTAGACACCCAAGAATTAAATCCGTACAAGGGTTGTCTAGAATTGCACATGTAAAGGTACCAGAAAGAAACGGGGTGTTTATACGGGCTCTTGCCAGAGGGTAGGTTTCTATATTACCAGAAAAAGTCCGGCATTTTACAGAGTCACCAGTATAATCCTTTGGATTAACAAGTTCCTTTTTCACACCAATAATAGAGCTCCCACTGTCAAGCAAACATCGGCATGGCTTCTCATTGACCAACGCAGAGTGAAACAATAGATTGCCTCTGGAGGCTATAGCTGCATTTGCATTTTCTAAGGAGGATGTTACAATATGCCTACATGTAAGTTTGCCGTCTGCATAAAATTGGTGACATTGGTCACAATTGTCAAAGACTAACACATCGTTCACACAACAGACATCTTCAGATTGCTTGAAAGGTAATACATTTTCAACTTCACACTCAGTCTCGCTACCACTATCAGAAGATGTATCAATCAAAATAGCATTGTTGGCTTTCATACGTTGGCGGCCCAGGCACTTATTTGAATAATGGCCGTAGCTGGAACAAAAGAAGCATTTGACTGCACGCCTGTATGCAGATCGCTTGTTTTGTTGCTTCTTAATAACATTTTCAAGATGCGCCGGATAGTTTGGCGATTTATCACACATAGAATAAGTGTCATGCAAGAGTTGACAGTAGATACATTTTGACACATTCCTATCTTTCTTATCAATTTATGAAATGGTTTTCTATTACTTTGATAGTTTTTAGGTTGGTCTTTTACAAAGGAAACTATTTCAGAGTCATTTGAAGTCTTAAAAATATGTCTATTTGAAGAAAAATATGCAGAGCCTTTCTTTTCAAACTGTTCTATGGTCTCAATGTCCGACTGCTGCAGGAATTTAGCAAAAGAAGATGGTATAGTGAATATGACTTTATCCATGGCTATTAGGTTTTTAAGTCTGTCAAAATCTTTATCTATGTTAGCTGCTTTAAGCCACCTATTTAGTACACTTTGAACATTTGAGACGTAATCAATGAAAGTCTCACTAGGTTTTGGTTTTAAATTTGAGAACTGAACCTGATACCCAGGGGCATCAAGTAAAAAGTGTTGCATTATCCTATCATGGATGTATTGATAGTTAGATCTAAGATCAGTTGGTATTGATTCTATCACTTTAAGGGGCTCACCACTCAGGTTCTTCATATAAATCATAGCCCACATCTCTATTGGAACTTGGTGGTATTTAAATTGATACTCGACATTTTCTGTCCAGGCTGATATGGAGTCTTCTTTACAATATGGTTTGATAATATTTTTGTATTTATTGAATTTATTTTCTTCTTGTTGACTTTTTAGTTTAGTGGCAGAGATTTCTAAGTGTGAGTCTACATCCATCCCTTTCATCTTTAATTGTGTCTCTGATTCTACCTGTATTTGTTTTTCTTTCACTCTTGCCATTTCATCTATTTCTCTTTGTTTTATTTCTAAGTCTTTTTGTTTTAATTCTTTCTCCTGATCTAATTGCTTCTGTTTTAATTCTAATTCCCTCTGTTTAATTTCCTTATCTTGTTCTAACTGTTTTTGCTTAATTTCTAATTCTTTTTGTTTTGTTATCTCAGCTAGTTCTATCTGGTGTTGTCTTTCTCGTGCCCGTTCATCTCTCTCAGCATCTTTTGCTTCTTTAAATTTTTGATCAGCATATTGTTCTAGCTCCTTTCCTGTGTATTGTAACTCTTTACCAGCTTTTATGAAATCCGATAACGTTGCCATGTTGTTGGCCTATTAGCTAGCAATGACACGCACTGAAGTCTTTAATCACTTATTTATCTGTGATATGTTATGTTTCTTAATATCTGAGCACTGCAACTTGGACTCTTCGTTTATAACCTGGAAAAAAAAAATTCCTGAAAAACAGAGCACAAAAATATGCTAATGCATCACAAGCTGAAAAAGAGATGCACTATTAATCACATAGCATGCCAAATACGTAGGTTATACTCAACTTAATGTTCCCGAGAATCAGGAACACCAATCCGGTAACACAGCTCACCTCGTTTGGCACTTCGGCATACATACGAGTTTTCTAACCAGCTGTTGTTCACCCTGGTTTACAGAGCAGCAACAATTAACAAATTGTAAACGACACGTTATTTTTTACAATTCGGTACAATCACAATGACATGCCCACGGGCAAACAGAATATAGTTTAATTAATATTAAATTGTCAATGTCCTGTCTTCGTTCTAACGTTTTATGCCTTTCGTCCTTAACCTAGTTTAATCTATGGAAGTATTGTGCAGACCAAATCTAATGTGCATAGCCAAAAGTAGTGCCATCGTGACGGTAAACAAATAGAAAAAGTACCAAAACATTCAATAAATGCTTTTAAATAAATAAAAATATAATAATATTGTTTAAATAAATAAATATATTCATTCACTAACTGAAATAAACAAATAATAATTAATATAAAGCACAGATTCAGGCGGACAGCAGCTTGGCGATTTGTAAACACTCAGATGCTGAATGCGAATGGCGTAGAACAACTGCTTGTCAATCGTAATACGTCAGAGGCGAAGCGATATTTTTAGCTTGCCAAAAATCGATAATGTTGCTGGCTGTGTATCGCTCCGCCATGAATCATATTTGATAATTATTTTTAAACAAATAAATAATTACATAAATCAATGAAAGAAATTAATAATATCAATACTTACAACTTCGAAGAACACATGATTTAACTAAATAATATTTTAATAGGCACAAATAAGCATTATTTTGTCACGATAGGCACAGTTTAGCTCGCAACTCGTTCTAGTCTGCACACGTCATCAGTCACTGACACAAATTAAACCTAGGGCAACCTTAGTCTAGAGCCGTGGGTAAGTGTAATAGCTTGAACATTTATTCAAGCCACACTTCTGACACCACATTAAATCCTAGCCTGTCAACAACCAATGTGTCAGGCATCATAGGATTACTTCTCCCACACCACACAAGAAACTTGCAAGTCGTGTGAGAGGAAATGAATGGTACATTTTATTGACGTTGGCTCTTTACATTTACAAAAAACAGTCGCTATCAAATCACACACAAAGCCACAGAATTGCCTATCTCTAGTTTCCTAAACCCTATTGCTAATCTCTATCTAATTGGCTACAAAAAACTCCTATCGACACTAAACGATCTGCTCTCTACGAAGTCAGTCCCCAGTCTGACTTTCCCTACACGCGTCGCTACACAGCACGCGGAAGGACCTTGTTGCGTCCTTCGGCTTTTTGCGTGCGGTTACACTCAGCACGCTGGTAGCAGCCGTTCTCCTATTGAGTGGCACTCTTCTCCATGGCTATCACGTAGGCGTGATTCTGTCGTGACCAGAGTACTAACTATCTGGTCACTGCCTCCGTGTCTCATGAGAGAACTAGTTAATAGTCCCCCTTTCTATCACCTACCCTGCCCTTATATCGGGGCACTATGTTACCTCTAATCTACTTGAGGTTGACCACTCTTCCCGGTGGTCTTCTATCTTGCGGTAGACCTCTTTCCTATATGTTCCAGTCTTTGACATACACGCCATTCTTACCTTTTTACTTTTTACAATTTTCATATGACACCCGGCGCGGCTTGAGGGTACGACCCTCCTAGCCCAACTACCCGCACTCGTCAATGACCGGTCTAGTGGTCACTCAGCAATTACCGACCAATTGGTTACTACAAGACAACGTTTTACTGAGTTAGACCACTCCACTAGCGCCCTTGGTTGTATTTTATTTATTTTATTTTATTTTTTACAGTTAGTTAAAATACTATACATCCACTCAGTTATCTGCCCTTAGAAAACATATCTTTTATTAGAAATATCGCCCTTACATATGACCTAGATACTTACCCTACCCAACCCACCCCGACTCTGAGACCTAGCTGGATTGGGGTCAATACAGCAAGTCAATCAAGAAAAACGCCTTAGTTAGGAGCAGACAGAATCCCTAACCCCTAAGCTTAACCCCTAAC